>ML811856.1:78460-98539 GCA_009831015.1 Picea engelmannii | reverse complement strand
AAACAAAGGACTTAAGGTAGAGTTACCAAATCTTGTTGATACCTTTGTATTATATGAATGTGGGGTTTTGTGTCGGGAGAATAGGAAAAGTAGAGGCCTTTTGAATGGTCATTTTCTGCATGCATGATCAAATCCCTTAAATGCTAAGTCCGTAGGAGGGATTTCCCACCCACAACAGAATTGGTGACCATACTACCCGCTCCTGCAATAGTTTTATTTGATCCTGATGCTCCTATTTCTGTGTTTGTGCCGTGATAAGTTTTGCCTGCATCTTCTTCAACTCTTGCGTTCCCTTGACCCATTCTGGAATTGGTATGGTCTTCTGTCGTTGCTTGATTTATTGGATCATTGAATTGATCCTCTCCTCCTCCTTGTCCCAGTGTTGGACCTGTGGATCCTCTTCCAGCCTTGTCCAAATTTGTGCTGCTTTATCCAGCAAGTCGACTACTGTGCTGACCTATTTTTCTAGCTCCTACAGTTGCATTGTTGCTTGCTGCTTCCTTTTCTCCTTCACTGCTGGTGGATTTTTCGGTATAATATATCCACAGAGAGTCTCGATCTCCTTCTGATACTGATCAATTTCCTGCACAATATGGTCGATTATTTTTGTGGCTGGGAGTTCATTTCCTTGCGCAGTGGTTGGAAGTTTCCCAAAAATTTCTTCCACTCTATGTTCCAGCTCATTTTTCCATTCCTTCTCCTCCTAAGTGTTAGATTTGGCCTGTGCACAAACTATTTCCAGCGCTTCCCACTTCTTTGTGGCTTCCTGCAACTCGACTAAGTTTTATTGTGCTCGAGACTGCATCTCGTGGTCGACGCTAACTTGTAGTTTGTATAATGTTCTTGATGGCATCCATGTCAAGACCAATTGGATATGGTCCAAATCCTTCAGTGGTGTTTGTCAAATGTTTTCTGATTTCGAATGGCTTCGATGAGCTCTGTGGTCGTACTCTGTTCATTCTAGCTATTGTTGCTCTTTTTATGTTCTCCTTTCGTGAATAGACTAACTGCTTCTGTGATCATGTTTTGTATGGGCTTGTCATGAAGCTTGTCAAGGACACTTCCCCCATCGTGCGATTAATGCACCCTAACTGTGAGTTCAATGCATCCACAATGGTTTCATACTTTCCATTACGCCTACTCTGCCGTCTCCAGTTGGCGCATTTACTGTGACATCCCATCCGTCCTTGCCTTGCTTTAACTTTGCCTCATGCTATTTTGTCAGCCTACTTTTTTCTGACTCTCCTTTTCCTGCTTTTTTCCTTTTTCGATGTGGCCCTTATCGTTTCCCTTATGGACTTTATGTTTCATATTGCATGTGTCTTGTCCATCATGCTGCACGTTGTTTTAGGCTATTTTCTGTTTTTTTTTTTTTAATTGCGCGGTGGGTGGTTGACTGTCCTTGTATAGCTTCAGTCAGCTCCCATTGATCATTACTTTGAGGTATATGCCTGCTAGATCTCTTAACTGTACAACTCCTCCATCCATGACAAATTTTACCTCGTATGGTCCTAGCCAATGCATCCTGAGCTTTCTTGGATGCTGCAACGATTTATTGTCATAGAGAAATACTAGATCTCCTTCCTTGAACGTCTTCCTCTTGATGTGGTGGTCGTGCCAAGCTTTGTCTCTTGCTTTCTGTACTTGTTGATGGAATCCCACCAAGTTTCGGTCTTCTTCCATTGATAGTAATTGTTTTAGTCTTTCCTATACTGTGCCTTGTTTTGTCATTTGTGTGATAGCTGCTACACGTAGATGGGTATTAAAAATTCTAATGGCACTACTACTTCTTGACCATAGAATAGTTTGAATGGTGTGTGGCCTGTCAAATTTTTGCATGTGGTTCTATACACCCATAACACTGCTGGTACCTTGAGGTCCCAATCATCCTTGTTGACGTTACATATCTTTTTCAAGGCGTTCTCTAGAATTTTGTTGAAGGCTTCTACTGTGCCATTTTCTTGAGGATGATACGGTGAGATTTTTTGGTGATGAACTTCAAACTCTTCAAGCATCGCTCGAATGGTGTTGTTTATGAAGTGCGTTCCTTGGTCACTCATCAAAATTCTTGGGCACCCAAATCTGGTAATTACTTGTTCAAACAGAAAATGTGCAGCTGTCTCTACACTGCAATCTTCTACTTGTGCATCTTCCACCCATATTGTTAAGTATTCCACCGCGGCGATAATGTATCTTGCCCTTGTTCTCTTGGCTGATGGCTGAATTGGCCCCACAAAGTCTATTGCCCATTTTTCAAATGCCCAGAGTGTCACTTGCAGTCGTACTAGCATCTCATCCCTTCTGTTGGGTTTGCCTACCCTTTGACAGACATCGCATTGCTGACAGTACTCTTTTGAGTCTTTGTGGATTGTTGGCCACCATAATCCTGTGCGTACTACCTTCTGTGTGGTAGCTTTTCCTTCATAATTCCCTCCTACTATTCCCTCGTGGGCTTCTACTAAGATTATTGTTTTTTCGTGGTCTAGTACATATCTTCGTAAGATGCTATCTGCACCCATCTTGTATAGATGTCCTGCGATCAACTGGTAGTTAGCTATGTGGACTACCAGGTTCTTCTTTTGTGCAATGGCATGTTCTTGTGGCACAGTACTTATGCTCAAGTACTGGATGATCTCTGCGAAATAGTCATCAACAATCTGTACTGAGAATAGTTGTGCATATGGAAAGTTGTCTTCTAAATTCATTGGTTCCTCTCCATTTCTGACCCTCTGTAAGTGGTCAGGTCCTGCATTCAGTTTTCCTGGTTTAACTATTACCTCAAAGTCAAATTCTTGAAATAGAAGTAGCCATCGACAGATTCTCCCCCCCAACACTGGATTGTTGACTAGGTATTTTAGGGTTGAGTGATCTGTAAACATCTTAAAGTGTTTTTCCAATAGGTAATGTTTGTATTTCTGTAGTGCATAAACCATAGCTAGGCCTTCTCTTTCTGTTGTGTTGTAATTTTGTTATGAGTTTGATAGTTTTCTGCTTGCGAATGCTATCGAGTGATCTAAGTCTCCTAGTCCTGGTTGTGCTAAGATAGCTCCAAGTGCTATTGCTGATGCATCTACATGTACATGGAATGTCTTTTCCCAATCTAAAAATACTAATATAGGTGCAATAACCATTTTTTCCTTTAGGGTATCTAGACCGTGTTGACATTCATCATTCCATTGGTACTTTCTATCTTTTCTTAACAATTTTTCCATTGGTGCTGTGATCTGTGCATAACCTTTGATAAATTTCCTGTAGTATCCTGTGTGTCCTAACATTGCTCTTAATTGGCAGACTGTTTTTGGTGCTGGTAGGTTAACAATGACTGTGATTTTGGTCGGATCCACTAGCAAACCCTATTTGCATACTATGTGTCCCAATAGTATTCTGAATGGTGTTCCAAATATGCATTTCTTGATATTCAGTGATATCTGGCATTGCTTGCATCGTTCTAACATCAGTCGTAAAACTTCCACATGGTTTTTCAATAGGCTATAAACTATCCAATCATCCAAGTATACTTCGAAAAATTGGTGGATAAATTCCTTAAATGCTACGATGACCACTCTAGAGAATATCGCAGGGGAATTCTTCAGTCTGAAGGACATGATTGTATACCGATAAGATCCCCATTCTGTCGCAAATGTGGTCTTGTATCTATCCTCTTGTTCTATCTTAATCTGATGATATCTTGAGAATCCATCAGTGAATGAGTAGGCTTCATGGCCTCCTATGTTCTTTAGTACTTCATTCATGAATGGTGTGGGGAATGGCTTGTGTAGGCATGCCTCATTCAAATTCCTCAATCCGACACATATCCTGATCCCTCTTCCCTATTTCTTGTCCTGTACTACCATCGGGCTTATCCATTCTGATTCTTCGACTGGTTCAATGATGCTGGCCTCAAGCATCCTGTTGATCTCGTCTTTCACTTTCTGTTTATAGATGGGGTTCAGTCTATATGGTCATTGTTTAATGGGTCTCGCATCAGATCTGATTGGTATCTACATTTCTCCTAATTCTCCAGCTATTCCTTTCATCTCTATAAAGGTTGGGGGAAAAAGGTCGTTGTATTCACGCAACAATTCTGTGACTATTTCTAGTTTCTGTTTGTCCTAGTAATATACAATGCTGGCCATTTTGGGCTGCTCGATGGTCCCTATGTTAACCTTCTTTATCTTGATTGGTGCAAATATGACCTCTGACTCCAAGGGTGGTCCTTCCACATCTCTCTAACCTTCGACTTCTTCAATTTGAATATCACGCGGATCATCTTCATCCAATGCTTCTTCCTATACATGGTAGCATAAAAGTAGTTCCTTGACTATGTGCTTATTCTGCTATTGTTCCTCTGTGATAACTTTCACTTCCAGTTCTGTAATGAATATGACGTCTCTGATTCGTTTCAGGGCCATGTCTATGTTGGGGTTCTCATGTTCGAATGAGAAAGTGATTGTAAAGTTCTGTTGGAGTGTCTCCCATGTCTTGGTTCCTTTGTGCATTTCCTGGTCCATATACCAATTCGTTGGTATGCCCTCTAAAGTATGAATGAAGTGGTGAGACCATTTCTCTGGTGGTGTCATTTTCCATAGAGTTTTACACGCCTCCAAGTGTTCTGTTGGTGTGCCTAGTCCATCGTATTTATGTTGTTTCTTACCTGTCTGTTATGCGCTGAACCTTATGCGCAGTACTCGTTTGCATTGGTACCAATATGTGATAGTATCTTTGTACGCACCCCACCATCTTGTGGGTGTAGCCTTTAGTGCTAAATCCAATGCTAGCAATCTCTGTTTTTCTAATACCTCGTCTTCATATTGTGTCAAGAAAGTTTCCAAATCATTTAGCCCATGAAAACTGGGTGGTTCTCTAATTTCTGTGCCAATCCACCTTACTTCACAGTCTATTCTTGCACACCTTCTCCTGGATACTTCATGTAGTCTTTGCTGCCAGTTTTCTAACTCGGTGTCTGAGTCTGTTGTGCATGAAGTAATGCTTCACCAAATGAGTACCCCATCTGCAGTTGGGTTTATATAGTCTGCATCGTGTGCAGTTGTTCTGTACAACTGGACGATCTCTTCTAAATCCAGAAAAGTGGGTTCTATGAACCTATCACCTTCTGATGGGTCGAGTGGGGCTATGACCCTGTAGTCTCCCGACTCAAATGTCATTTTTCTAGTTTTTAAGTTAATTATGGCCTTGTTTTTGAACACCCAGTCCAAACCAAGTAGCGTCGGGTAAGGTGTTGTGTCGTCTGCTATTTCGATGACTTCAAAGTCTGCCTTAGTGCGCACACCATCCAGATCTACCATCACTCCTTTTAGTCTACCTATTGGTAGGACTCTATGTTGATTTGCTAGCTTTAATTGAAAAATTGAGTATCCCAGTTTAGGTTCTCCCATGCATTGCCATGTCGCTTTTGGTAGTACATTCACATTGGATCCTAGATCTAGTATAATATCTCCCATATTGAAATCCCCAATGTTAGCATTTAGTCTAAATTCTCTACTTGTTCTTCTTCTTGTGTGTAGGTGGTTGACATTTTTCAGTTCTAGCTTCTGTTCCGTCTCGCTGCTACATTTTTCTAGGATGTTTTGCAATATTTGTATAGATGAAGGATCACTTAACATTTTGATGCATGATTGAAAAAAGTCTTTGATAGTACTTATTTATTCCTTGGGTTGTATTATGTTGGTATGGTCCAGTGATGGCAGCATGTCATATTCTGGAGCTTCCTTGCTCTGTTATGCAGTTGATGTTATGTCCTCCTTCTAGAATTCTAGTCAGGCTTCTATAAAGATCTCCTTCTCATGGGGTCAGTGTTCTTCTTTACCCATTCTTTCTGCGCTGGTTCCTGTCGAACTACATCATTTCCTATTTTTGTTCCTCCTCGAGTGACTATGTTGATGTTCCATCCGTCATCCCTTGCTTTGACTGAAATCCACTGAACATTTTGGTTATTTTGATTCCTTTTTTCCCGGATATTTACGAGTAATGTTGGACATTCCTCTGTATCGTGGTCCGATGTGCGACAATACATACAGGTCGCTAGTGGCAGTGGGCACTCCCGTGCATAATGTCCTGGTTGCTGACAATTGTGACACGTGAATGGTCCTCTACCACGTATGAAACCTCCTATGGCTCGTCCTGCTCCTCTATACGCCGCGTGATCACCTCGTGGCATGTTATACTGTGTTCCCTGATTATACTGCGCGGTATTGTACTGGGGCTGTGCCGGGTTGTACTGCGACTGCGCGTTATTGTAAGGTTGTGGCACAATATTATACTACTGTTGTGCGGTGTTATATGGAATTTGGGATTGATTGAACTGGGGTGTTGCCTGCCCAGTCATCATTTCTACCTGTACCCTGTATGTGTCTAATGTTCTTTCCTGCATCAGATCCATAGTTCTGCAATCTTTGTCGTCATGGATGACTGACTTGCAAAAGGTACAATATGAGTTCTTTGGGACTGTTTGGTATTTATGCATCATCGTGCAATTGTAAAGTTCATGACCTATTTTCTTGCATATTTTGCACCATAATCCTCCCTGTCATAGCGGGTTTGGCATCCCCGTCGCCATATATTGTGCGAATGTTGGGCACTCATTCTTATGGTGTCCTTCCATCCTGCAGGTGGTGCACCAAACGACTTCTCGCTTGTCCTTGTTATTATTCTAGTTCAGCTGAAATGTTAAGTTCTTTAGATCCTCCTTCAGTTCTTCAATAGCTGGATCCATCTGTTGGTATTGATTCTCTTCCAATTGCAAGGCTGCCTGGAAAGCCTCTTCTTGCGTCTGAAACTTCTTTTGTCGTAATGGATATTTTAAGTGTGGAAGTAGTGAGTTGACAAACAAGTGACGATGTTGCATATTAGTCATGAGGTATTTAAAATTTCCTTTTAATTACTTGAATCTTTGATCAATCGCCATACTGATTCTCCTAGTTTTTGTCTTATTTCAATCATCTCGTTCATGTATTGATCCTCTGAGCTCAACTTCTGGAACTCATTTATCAATAGTTTCTTAATGTCGTCCAGTGTCCTTGTCATCTCGGGAACACTATTCATGTCTAGACTCATGTACCAGTCTAGTGCACGGTCTCTTAGCATGATCCCTAGCTGCATGAGTTTGGTGTCTTCATTAGTGATCTTCTTTGCTTCCCAAATCTTTGCGCAAATGAGAAAATGCTTCTCAGGGTATTCTTCTGCTTCTCCTCAAAAATTTGGTAATTTGATAGTAGGATCGTGTCTTGCCATTCTAAATACTGAGCTACTCCCTCCTCCGTGTGGTGTAGATACTTGAGTAAGGTTGCATGAACTGGATCCTCCAATTGTTGCTCCTTGTGTAGATGTACTCCTTGCTGTCGGACTTCCTCCGAACTTTGGTTGTCTAAACAGTGGTGTTCTCTTTGGTGTATTGGTCTCACATGGGTTTATGGGTTCCACATTGACATTAATATGAAAGGGATGGCTGCCTTCTCCTCCTGTTCTTGGGCCTCTTGTTTTCCTCTCATACGTGGCGCACATGATTTCCTCAATCTTCTCCATAGCCTGGAGATCCTCTACCTCTTCCTCATCGCTGGCCAAGCCCTCCCTCTCAGCTACGGTTCTCTTCTTGGTATTCACCTTATATTGGTAGGGTGCTCTGCTATGTGTTGTTCCTAAAGATGCCAAGATCCACTTAAGCTGGTCGTCATCCATCAAGATCGGGTCCAAGGGTTTCTCCTCCTTCTTCTCTTTATCTTGCCCTTCTTCCATTCCTCCTGTCTCTGTATCAACAACAACCAACAACCAACAACCAAAAACCAAAACAACCCTATTGATACTTTCGTATCTATATTTATACATTTTGGGCTCTTCAACCACTTACATAATATTACCAAAACCCTAACCCTTTTTGCATTAGGTCTTTCTCCCATGCGTGTGCTATTCTTCCTCCAACTGTCACTTTCCTTTGTGCATGCTTTCTTGCATGTGCACATGCTGATCTTCTGCCATTTGTTACTTCAGTTTTCTACACGCTTTCTAATGCAGGAGCATCACTCCAACCAACCATGCACCATCCAACGCATTCAAAGCGCACATTCAAGGAAGAGAGGTGACAACCCTCTCACATTTTCAATTTGATTTCAATGTAATTAATGTATGTAAGGCCATGGAGCCATAGATCCATGCCTCTGAGCAGGCGTTAGGTAGAAGTAGCCTTTAATGGTTGCAAGGCTGGATCTAGATCCGATTCTGGACTAGACAGCCCATTGATTGTAATTAATGAGGGTAGGTAGCTTTGGAGGGAAGAGCTAGAAGAGCCCTCTCATGTAAAAGATCCTTGTATATTGTTATTATTTATTTGAGGAAGTTGATCAGTGCATAGAGAGAGAGATCTCTACGTGAGTTGAGAAGAAGAGAGAGCTGAGACTCTGTCAAAGTCTGAGCTTAGGAACACATTGTAAAAAGAGGCTTTTTACATTAATACAAAGAGCATATTTCCTACATGTCATTCTGTGTTTATGAATGTATTTATGTGTTCTCTATATGTTGTAGATGTATGATTAGGTATGCATTTGCAGGAGTTCTTTGATTTCAGGTTTGGGGTTCTTTGAGGCTTCATGCCAAGAGGGTGTGACATAACACTGCGGGTTCTGAGAGGTAGTGCATAGAGTGCACTTCCAATTCTGTGGAATTTGGACAAGGACGTGCCAGGAGGGCGTACCAGCTGAAGTCTTAGTCTCAAGGAGGAAACCTCAAGGTTGCTGAACACCTTGGAGGTCAAGCTATGCGGAAGAGGGCACAATAGAAGACAGGAACACTGTGGGATTCTACAAAAGATCTGCTAGGTGGGGATTGAGAAAATACACGGGTTGTATTGAGGAGAAGAACTCTTGTTTTGAGTTCAAATAATAAGACAGAATCACTGAGGGATTTTGTGAGGCTTTACCAGGAGGGCATTGAGCAAGTGCCTAGAGTGCACATGAAGAACTCTATTTTGAGTTCGGTGAAGAAACAAAATCATTGAGGATTCTGGGAGACTCTGCTAGGAGGGCATTGAGCAAGTGCAAATATTGCACATAAAGAACTCTTGTTTTGAGTTCAAGAGAAGATAAATGTCACAGGAGGACCTTCACAGGGTTACTGAACACCCTGCAGGCTCAACAAGGAGTGCTTGAGCAGTAAGTTTCCAAGAAGGCATTTGGATCCTTTCAGAGAGAAAAAGGAACAAAGACCATTGGAGTCTGAGCAGTTAAATCTCAAGGAGGACAAAGACCTGTGCAATGAGTGCACTAGGCCAACACTCAGTTTAAGTGTTGATCGACATCCATCTGAAGGTTTTTCAAGTTCAAGGAGTGAGTGTGGGAAGACTTTGTTTCAATTCTAAATCTTAGAAGAGAGAGCACCTTTGTGTGCAGAGACTCTGCAAGGAGTGCAAAAGTCGGGAAACCTTCAAGGTTTCAGAGTGCAAAGCTCAAGAGAGACAGTGTCTCAAAAACACAAGCGAGACCCAAGGTTGTAGGGCTCGTAGGGATAGAGGAAGCAAAGGCCGAGGTATTTGATACTTAGAAAAATCTTCCAAGTCCAGGAAGAAAGCATAAGCTCAGGAGGGAGCCACAACTACCGTTGGATCGGTGCTAGAGGATAAAATCTACATCGTTGGATTTGTGTCCGAGTAGAGCAGTAGAACAACACAATAGATGAAGAGATCTGGAGCCGTCATATCTCGAGAAAACAGTCGATATCCATCGGATCTATGAGAAGCTAGACAATATTTAACCTTGTATGCGTAGAGGAGGAGGACCTGCAAAGTCCCAAAAGAATCAGGAGCATCCATCTCAAGGGATGCGTGGTAGAAATCTGGAAGCATCGGAGCTTCAGACATCGGGAGGTCAAAGGAAAATAATTTGGGATTCTTGATCCGTTAAGTCTCGAAAGGACATAGGCCATTAGATCAGGGAGGATCTGAGTCGTTGGATCATATCGCGTCTCGGGGGTTCGGAGGTTGGAAGAATTATCCTGAGTTGCGAGAAGGCGAAGAGATCTAGACCATTGGATCCATGTCACGGGAAGACCATTGGATCAGAACCTCCACGGAATATCACATCTCAGGGGTTCGGAGGTTGGCAGAACCACGTTTCGACTGCGGAAGTCATGAGGTACCGAGAAGGAGGATTTCGACGAACACATGGAATACCCTTTTGGTGGGACCGCTTGGGTGACAGGTGGCATATACTCATCGCCTGGGAAGAAGTCAACTTATCGTTGACTTATTGCGTCTTGGAGGATCGCGAAGGAAGAGCACGAAGGTTGGGCACTCCAACTCACAAGACTGCGAGTTGCAATATGTGCTAAAGTTAAGCCCTAGCCAGTGGTCGCTTATAGAGGCGATAGCAAGGAGCAGCTATACCCGTATCAGGATCTCGGGTATTGGAGGTTTGGAGTTGAGGATCTTCAACCCACCAACTCGTGAGATTGCAAGTTGTAAAAATGTGCTTGTGTTAAGGCCTTGGTCATAGCACTGAGGTCACATGGAGGTGAAGCTCGCACCTGATGCCTGTGCGCGCAGGTGGAATTTTCGAAGAAGGACCTGTGGATCGAAGTCGTTGAAGGTTCCTGAAGGGAATCGAAGGAGCCACTTTGGCTCAAGGGGGAATTTAAGAATGATCCTATAACTGATTCTGGCCTAAGGGTCGAGGGTCTATGTCAAGTTGGTATTAGAGCCTGATTTTGTCTATTTCAGGTAGAGGGAGAAAAAGAATACTCTAGTACACATCAGTTTGGTATCATAGGCATCTTGCAGAGACAGGCAGAGGAAGACAGAGTGTGGAACTCTGTAGGGATTGTTTGCAGGTACGTAGCAATCAAAAGACAGCCAGGAGGACTGTAGGAGAAGGATGGAAATGCTCTCAGTTGCAGAGTGATAGTAGAAGATTTGCCAGAAGGGCAGATTGGAGATGAAGATGGCTACTAAAGGTCATAGTTACGCTGGAAGGAAGAACCTAGATTTGATGAATAAAGAATAAATAGATGAAGAGCTCGCTTATCTAAGGGATAAAATGGAAGAGCTCACATTTCAAATGCAACAGGATGCAAGATCGCAATGGGTATATGAATGGCCCATGAAGTGGAAAGCAAAGTGGCCAATCAGGAAATTGTTGGCCAGGAGATAGTGGAGACTGTTGAGAGGATGGCTGAGGCATGTTGAAAACCTCAGGGCCGCAGAGGAAATGGTTCATATCTGTGAACCAAAGACTGGGAGAAATATCGGTGATGATGAGGAAGAGAGATCGAGCAAAGATCTCATGAACTGCCAGGAGGGCAGAGATGAAATTTCCAATTGCCAAGTGGGCAATGAGATGAGATCACTGCGGGATCTCATAAACTGCCAAGAGGGCAGAGAGGAAATCCTAGATTTCCAGGTGGGCAAAGGAGAGCAGTTGAGCTCAGAGGTGAGTTCATATCAACTCAAAGAGCTGACAGAGTAAGATCAGAAGAGCATTATGATGATTGGAGGAATAAAGGTATTCCTGCCACTTAGCCAAGATGAGGCTAAAGCCTGTGTTGTAGATGCAACAACAGGAGGACAACCAATAGAGATTGTCATGGAGAAAGGGGAGTAGATACTGATGTCTATCCCATTAGATATTCTGATGATTGGGGGAATGGAGATATTCTTACCATATAGCCCAGTTGAGGCCAACACATGTGTTGCAGAAACAACAACAACAGAAGGACAACCAACTATGACTGTCAAAGAGTTGGAGCAGATATCAGAGACTGCCCAAGAAGAGGAAAGAGAATAGCATTCGTTGGAATGGCTCAATGTTTTCAGCTGAGAATCTGAATAGGGGATGACTACAACACTGAAGCTTGCAGTAGAAGAAGATGACCATTCGCTGGAATGACTCGAAATTTTTGGCCAGGGAGTCGAACAGAAAGACACTATAGTACTGGAAGCTACAAAAGTAGAAGAGGAAGCAGACAAAATGGACTTTGTTGTTCTGTGTGAAGAGTTAGAAGCCCTGGAGAGAAGGGTGAAAATGCAGGGCATGCACATCCAACAGATTAAGTTGGATAAATAAATGCAGCTGAGGAGACTGCAAAGATAGAGCCAGCCAGAGCAGCAGTTGGATGAGGTGATAGAGGACATCAAAAGGATGACGTTTAATTCAACAAAAGCTACCAGTGAGGAGAAGATGAGCAGGAGGGAACCTGCCATAGCAGCAGGGATGCAGCAGCAGCAGTAGAGAGATGGAGAAAAGAGATAGCTCCAAAGAGTTGTTTGGGATCCAGGAGGATTTCAACAACTAGGGTGGAGAGCTCATGAATTTTCACAACAGAGGAGTATGATGTAGGAGCATCACTCTAGCCAGCCATGCGCTAGCCATCCAGCCCACTCAGCGCATTCAAATCTCGCATTCAAGGAAGAGAGGCTCCAACCCTCTCACATTTTGAATTTGATTTCAATGTAATTAATGTATGTAAGGCTGTGGAGCCATAGAGCCATGCCTTTGAGCAGGCGTTAGGTAGAAGTAGCCTTTAATGGTTGTAAGGATGGATCTAGATCCGATTCTGGACTAGACAACCCATTCATTATAATTAATGAGGCTAGGTAGCTTTGGAGGGAAGAGCTCGAAGAGCCCCCTCATGTAAAATATCTTTGTATCTTGTTTTGAGTTAGTTGAGGAAGTAGATCAGCGCATAGAGAGAGAACTGCAGGAGTTGAGAAGAAGAGAGAGCCAAGACCCTATCAAAGTCTGAGCTCATGAACACATTGTAAAAAGAGGCATTTTACATTAATACAAAGAGAAGATTTCTTGCATGTCATTCTATGTTTATGAATGTCTTTATGTGTTCTCTATATGTTGTAGATGTATGATTAGGTATGCATTTGCAGGAGTTCTTTGATTTTAGGTTTGGGTTTCTTTGAGGCTTCATGCCAAGAGGGTGTGACAGAACACTACGGGTTCTGAGAGCTAGTGCATAGAGTGCACTTCCAATTCTGCAGAATTTGGACAAGGACGTGCCAGGAGGGCGTACCAGCTGAAGTCTTAGGCTCAAGGAGGAAACCTCAAGGTTGTTGAACACCTTTGAGGTTAGGCTGTGTGGAAGAGGACACAAGTGAAGATAGGAACACTACATGATTCTACAAAATCTCTGCCAGGTGGGCATTGAGCAGATACACAGGTTATATTGAAGAGAATAACTCTTGTTTTGAGTTCAGAGAAGAAGATAGAATCACCGAGGGATTCTGTGAGGCTCTTCTAGGAGGGAATTGAGGAAGTTCCTAGAGTGCACAGGAAGAACTCTATTTCAAGTTCGGTGAAGAAACAAAATCACCGAGGATTCTAGGAGACTCTACTAGGAGGGCATTGGGAAGGTGTAGAGATTGCATAGAAAGAACTCTTGGTTTGAGTTCAAGAGAAGAGAAGTGTCATAGGAGGACCTTCAGAGGGTTACTAAACACCCTGCAGGCTCAGCAAGGAGTGCTTGAGAAGGAATTTTCCAAGAAGGCATTTCCATTTTTTCAGAGAGAAAAAGGAACATAGACCATTGGAGTCTAAGAAGTTAAAGCTCAAGGAGGACAAAGACCTATGCAAGGAGTGCACCAGGCCAACACTTGGTTTAAGTGTTGATCGACAACCATCTGAAGGTTTTTTCAAGTTCAAGGAGTGAGGGAGGGAAGACTTTGTTTCAAGTCTAAAGCTCAGAAGAGAGAGAAACTTTGTGTGCAGAGACTCTGCAAGGAGCGTAGAAGTCGAGAAACCTTCAAGGTTTCAGAGTGCAAAGCTCAGGAGAGACAACGTCTCAAGAACGTAGGCGAGACCCAAGGTTGCAGGGCTCGTAGGGATAGAGGAAGCAAAGGCCAAGGTATTTGATACTTAGAGAAATATTCCAAGTCCAGGAAGAAAGCATAAGCTCAGGAGGGAGCCACAACTACCGTTGGATCGGTGCTAGAGGATAAAATATGGATCGTTGGATTCATGTCTGAGCAGAGCAACAGAAGAGAGCACAAAACAAAGAGATATGGAGCCGTCAGATCTCGAGCAGATAGCCGATAGCCATCGGATATAGGAGAAGTTGCACGAGATTTAACCTCATATGCGTAGAAGAGGAGGACTTGCAAAGTCCCTAAAGAATCGGGAGCATCCATCTCAAGGGATGCATGGCAAAAATCCAGAAGCATCGAAGCTTCAGACATCAGGAGGTCAAAGGACAAGAATCTAAGATTCTTGATCCACAAAGTCTCGAAAGGACACAGGCTGTCGAGTCAGGGAGGATTTGAGCCATTGGATCATATCGTGTCTCGGGGGTTCGGAGGTTGGAAGAATTATCCTGAGTTGAGAGAAGGCAAAGAGATCTAGACCGTTGGATCCAGGTCATGGGAAGGCCGTTGGATCGGAACCTTCGAAGAATATTGTGTCTTGAGGGTTCGGAGGTTGGAAGAACCACTTTTCGACTACGGAAGTCACGAGGTGCCGAGAAGGAGGATTCAGATGAACACATGGCATACCCTTTTGGTGGGACCGCATGGGTGACAGGTGGCGTATACTCGTCGCCTGGGAAGAAGTCAACTTATCATGTCTCGGAGGATCACGAAGGAAGAGAACGAAGGTTGGGAACTCCAACTTGGGAGACCGCGAGTTGCGAGAGGTGCTAAAGCTAAGCCCTAGCCAGTGGTCACTTATAGAGGCACTAGCAAGGAGGAGCTATACCTGTATCGGGATCTTGGGTATCGGAGGTTTGGAGTTGAGGATCTTCAACCCGCCAACTCACGAGATTAGGAGTTGTAAAAAGGTGCTTGTGTTAAGGCCTTGGTCATAGCGCTGAGGTCACGTGGAGGTGAAGTTCTCACCCGGTGCCTGTGCATGCAGGTGGAGTTTCCGAAGAAGGACCTATGGATTGAATTCATTGAAGGTTCCAGTAGGGAATCGAAGTAGCCACTTCGGCTTGAGGGGGAATTTAAGAACGATCCTCTAACAGATTCTGGCCTGAGGGTTGAGGGCCTGTGTCACTTTCTTTCCCACGATTGTTCTTCTTTCCACTTCGGCCTGGTGCCAACAGGCGCTGAGCTTGGTAGTTGTGTGGCTTATGTGTTGGTTTGGTGTATGTATTGGTTTATATACTTTGGCATATGGACAATATCTCAAGAACTAGGAGTTTGTCCTTCGGGCTATGTATTTGGTGAAATAAAATAGTATAATTTTATCATGAAATCCAAGCTCCAAATCTTTGGCCAAAACGACCTAGTTGGTAAATTATTTATTTGAAAATAAGAACTTATCAAAGTAGAGATGTGGGAAAGCTAATGAAAAGCTTATTTTTTCCATGCAGGTCAAAAACAAAGTCACAAGAATCCAGGCCAAAGTCAATCAAACAGGAGCTTTATCAAGGCTTGATGGGAAAGATGGATGTTATAACGATGGGCCAAGACTTGAGGATTTTGAGGAATTTTGACAGATTTGGCAAAAGATTTCAAAATAACATCTAAATACAAAAATAAATGAGATGCTATGGGAACTTTCAGTATCAATACTTAGATTTTGATTGCTGCAAATCCAGGTACTAACACCAGTTGTAGTGAAAGATTTTGTAAAGTGTTGGCCAACCTTAAATTTGAAACACCTCTAAAGTTTTGAAGGTTTGTTACCTATCATCGATGCTACCAGATGGTACCACCACCCACCGATACTATAAGAGGTATGTAATTACATATGTTTCAACTATATTATTGTAAGGGGTACTTGCAGGAGAATGGATCTCCTATCATAGATCCAGAAGGATCTCAGATCCAACATCCTCATAAGACTAATGCACCCTAGGTATGATTATCTTGATATGCATCCATTTTTTATGACATTATTTCGACCTTATGAACATCTAGGTGGTATGTTGAAATCATACAAACCATTGGTCTAAATTATCAAGGCTGATTAAAGACGAGTTTTTGGAGCTTATTCTCTGACTTAGATTTCTGTCAAGATGACATATTGTCTTAGTATAGAAGACAGGTTGAAGAATGCACTTGTCATATTGAGTGAAGGAGACTTGAAAGAAAAGAAACACACTCATTCTTGAGGAAAAAAGTCCAGGTTCTAGGTTTTATTGATTAAGTTGATAAGATTCAAAGTTGCAGATGACAAGTTGATAAATACCCCCTTACAAGTAAACACTATAGTTGAGGTAGCAGTCTTTGAAAATTATTATACTTGGTAGCATGTGAGCATATTGAGATAAATTCTTAATGTAATCATTTACCAGATAAAACTAACATCTTATCTAGGAGAAACTTCTTATGTTGGTTCTAGGATACCATGGATGAATGTTTGATCACAACACTAGAAGAGTGTTGATCTCATTTTGTATTGTATTTCTTACTTTTGATCTTTGTTTCAGACATGTCACAAGTGATAGCTCTAAATGAGCTATTGTAACAATTATTCGTGTTATTGTTTTATTTACTATCATCAAAAGAGTATTATTCTTTCTTGGTGTTTTGTTGACCTTGTTTCAGGTCACAGGTGATAACCTTGAGGAAGCTATAGTGAAGGTTACAGAAGGCAACATATCAGATGAGACATGAAGCAGACTACCCAAGTCATGTACATGACAATATACATCCATGTACCAAAGAATATGAGGAATAAGATATTTTTGAGATCCAGAGTATCTCATATGGAGATTGATTGTAAGGAGTAAAAGGCTCCAAACATGACCAAAAATTAGAACAAGAACTCACAGAAGACTTGGTCAAAGGATAATGAATCCACCTTGACGGGAAGCAGAACTCGTTTGAAGTATGACTCGACCTTTCATATTTAAACTTGGTATTCAACACCAAGTTGTAACACACCCACTACGACATAATAAAACTTTTCACCCCTTCTCTTCTTTTCTCTGAAGAATAGAATTCTCCGAGTCCCTATGGGACCTGATGCAAACCCTGACATCCCTTAACCGCACTCATCGGATCGGTGGTTATGGCCACAAGCCTAACCAGTATGGCATCCTTTCGCTCTTCACACAACTCAAAACCTCGCGAGTTGGGGCATCGATCCTTCATGCTCCTATATTGCGAACCTCCGAGATGTGAAAGTCAGTGGTGGTTTGACTTCCTTTTCGCACTTCTCGCAACTCGTAACCTCGCGAGTTGGGGTGTGTAGCCTTAATGCTCCTATCTTGCGAACCTCTGAGACATGAAATTCAATGATGGTTTGAATTCCTTTTCGCACTTCTCGCAACTCACAACCTCATGAGTTGGGGCGACGATCCTTCATGCTCCTATCTCGCGAACCTCCGAGACGTGAAAGTCAACAATGGTTTGACTTCCTTTTCACACTTCTTGCAACTCACAACCTCGCGAGTTGGGGCATTGAGCCTTCGTGCTCCTATCTTGCAAACCTCCGAGACGCAAAAGTCAGCGATGGTTTGACTTCCTTTTCGCACTTCTCGCAACTCACAACCTCGCGAGTTGGGGCATTGAGCCTTCGTGCTCCTATCTTGTGAACCTCCAAGATGCGAAAGTCAACGATGGCTGATTAAAGTTGAGTTTATGGAGCTTATTCTCTGACTTAGATTTTTGTCAAGATGACATATTTTCTTAGTACAGAAGACAGGTTGAAGAAAACACTTGTCATATTGAGTGAAGGAGACTTGAAAGAAAATCAACACACTCATTCTTGAGGACAAAATTCCAGGTTCCAGGTTTGATTGATTAAGTTGATAATATTCAAAGTTGCACATGACAAGTTGATAAATACCCCCTTACAAGTAAACGCTATAGTTTAGGTATCATTCTTTGAAAATTATTATACTTGGTAGCATGTGAGCATATTGAGATAAATGCTTAATGTAATCAATTACCAGATACAACTAACATCTGCTCTAGGAGAAACTTCTTATGCTGGTTCCAGGATACCATGGATGAATGTTTGATCACAACACTAGAAGAGTGTTGATCTCATTTTGTATTGTATTTCTTACTTTTGATCTTTGTTTCAGACAGGTCACAAGTAATATTTCTAAAGGAGCTAATGTGACAATTATTCATGTTATTGTTTTATTTACTATTATCAAAAGAGTATTATTCTTGCTTGTTGTTTTGTTGACCTTGTTTCAGGCCATAGGTGATAACCTTGAGGAATCTATAGTGAAGGTTACAGAAGGAAGCATATTAGATGAGACATGAAGCAGACTACCCAAGTCATGTACATGACGGTATACATCCATGTACCAAAGGGTATGAAGAATAAGCTATTTTTGAGATCTAGAGTATCTCATATGGAGATTGATTGTAAGGAGTAGAAGGCTCCAAAGATGACCAAAAATTAGAACAAGAACTCACAGAAGACTTGGTCAAAGGATAATGAATCCACCTTGATGGGAAGAATAACTCATTTGAAGTCTGACTCAACCTTTCATATTTAAACTTGGTATCCAACACCAATTATACCCCATAAGAGATGATGAAGTCCTTGTATACTCAAAAGAAATCAAGAGTAAGCCTGATATCATAAAGGATCAGATGAAGAGACAACCTCTAGGACTGGGAGACAAATTCCATGAGAATACTAGATTGTATCTTCATAAACTTCTAGGAGATATGAAATCTCCTAGAAAGATTCCCTTGTTTCAGTGACAGAGAAGGAAGCCAACCAGAAAGACTAGGATATGGATTTTTCCATGAGACTAGAAGAGAAGTCAGTATTGACTTCCAATATTGATCTAACAAATTAAGCATGTTGCAGATGTACAAATCCTAATGTGTGTCTAGAGGATTCTCCCAGAAAGAGGGATAAGACTATGGCGGGACACTTACTCCAGTAATTGAAGAAATAGTTCTAGTATTCATAAAGACAACTAGAAAAACCAGTATGAGATGCAGGGGGAGAAATCCCCATATTTAAAATTGACTGGTAGTTGGTGAAGTACATTAGTTGGGTCATGGAGACATGACTACAATACAAGATAGAGTTACATCCATGAAAGAAGAAGAGCTACCTTCAGTATCAATTATTGAGCCACTCTCAGTTTTATATGAAGTTGTTGCCATGATGGAGTAGAGGAGTTACTCCCAAATTTTAGCAGTCAAAATGAGAATGGAGCAACCATTCTTAGCTTCAGAGCAGCTGCAGGTGAAGAGTCCTAGTTTCAGAAGGAACAGTTGCAGAAATAGGAGAGGATATACTCTCAGGCAATGAGACAGATAGTGCTTTGCAGAGAGCACATAAAGATAGCACATGATTGTGTAGATTGAGTTGCAGCTGAGCAAGTGTACCATGTTGGTACAATGTAATGTGAAAATTTGATTTGAATTTGAATATAGAAAGAATCGACTCTGTACAGGTTGAAGCAAGCTCCTAGAGCTTGATATGGTAAAAATTCACAGTTTCCTGACGATATTGGGCTTTACCAAGAGTAAAGTTGATTCTAAACTTTACCTCAAGGTTATGAATGATGATCCAGTGATGTTGCTACTATATGAAGATGATGTATTCTTGACAATATGAAGAAAATCTCATCTCAGATTGTAGAAGAAGCTCGTTACATAGTTTGATGAAAGACCTAATGCATTATTACTTAGGTCTCGAAGTTTGGCAGAGCCTAGAGAATATCTTCCTTAACCAAGTGAAGTATACAGTTGAAATACTAAAGAGATTTGATATGTTGGAGTGTAAAGCCATGAACACACCCATGGAAACAAAGTTGAAGCTCTTGGTTGATACTTCATCAGAGTTGGTTGATGCTACATTGTACAGTCAGATTATTGGTTTGGTGATGTATCTAACAAATACTAGGCCAGATAAATGTTTTGAAGATTTTAACCTTGTACAATATTTACTGCAAACATATTTTAAGTAAAAGAACATAAAAGATACAATGGCAAATACAAACATTACACAGATATTTTTCCCTTGGAAACCCAAACTGGGAAAACCAACATATTCTATATTCATTCATTTCATACATTGTTAACAATACAATATACATATAGGAGCCAGCAGAATCCAAAACCCTAACCCAATGACCTGTATTAGTCAACAACCTTAATTCCTTAACTAGAAATAGAAAACCATCGGCAAAGAAACCATGTGC
>ML811855.1:102678-139435 GCA_009831015.1 Picea engelmannii | reverse complement strand
AGATTGGAATCATTATCTTGCTTCCTTAGGTAATTATATAATTATATTGTTTGCATTTTCTAAATTATGGAATGATTTTATAGCAGTTAGGAAAGAGTGATCTCTTGTTGGTTTTTTACATATAAAGGGGGCAACATAAGTATGATTATGTATGTGAGATTGGTCATGAGAATGAATATGAATTCTCATTAGAATAAGATGATATTAAAATTCAACAATTATGAATGAATGATATAAAATTGTGCAAGTGATGCACATACATAATATATACATACATATAGGCTTAGAGGCATGGTATGATTGCTTGAGTAAGTGAGATGTGAGGCAAGATTTGTACTTTCCTGGACTAAATAATGCTATGGATACATATCTGGCTCTATTTTAAGAAGTTTTTTTTCTTTTTTTGTATAATATCTTGAGGAGGTTGTTCCCCATCCCTTAGAACATCCCTTAGAAAGACCTAATATAAAATGATGAAAAAAAAATGGGAAAGAAGTTCTCTATTGTTATTATAGAAGGAAAAATGAATATACCTATGAAAAAATCATATAAATTATTGTGAACAATCATGAATAAAATAATTTTTAAATAAATATGCATGTGAAACTATAAAATGTGCAAATGGAAGACACACACAATATGTTGATGCATGTGGTTAAGTGCATGAAAGAACAATTTTAATACAAAATGATAAAATAATGTACATGTGTGAATGTGTAAACTAGAATGGACAATCATATTCCTTATGGATTATTGGGTAAACCTATGAAATGATGAAGCTGAGGCTGACTCAAGGTTGAGGTTATTTCAGATAGTGGGGAATATGCAACAAGGGAGGTTGCATGTTGAAGAAGTTCCATGTCGATGAACTATGTAAATAAAAATATCAGGAGAACAAGGCCACATAATTAATTGATCGTTGAAAAAAAATAGACAGTGGGCTGCAAAGCCAATTTATAAAAGAATCCTCGATTGCATTTTAAAATATAATGCATGAGTGGAAGACTTGCATGTGACAGGACCTTGAAAATCCTGACTTCGTTTGGTGAATGTGTAGAATGCATTGGCTCATAATTGAATTGTGAGCTATTTTGATGTTGTAATTTGTTGTTACATCCAAGAAAGGTCAAGATTAAATTGACTAAGACTGCTCAAGGAATAGAGTAGGAAGATCTCAAAAAGGGGACAAAATTGCAGAAGCAAGGAAGCAGAAAAGGAGGAACACTTTTCTCACTATAAACTCATTCTATTTTAACATAGTTGCATACTTTAGAAGAACAATTGTGAAATCCAAGGAATAGAAATCAATAAATATTTTTAAATGAATTATCTTGGTTAAGCCATTTTATGCAAAGGCAGCGAGGCCTTGGAAATAATTCATCCGAGTTGAAGGTTCCTGATTGTGCAAAGGAGTTGGAAAAGAGGAGAATCCCTTGTCTCCTTTCTTATTGTTTATTGTGTTCCTTCGAGATGAGGAAACTAAGATGATTGTCATGTGTGGATGATTCCAACATGGGAATGTTGATGATCATAGTATATAAAAAAAAATGAAATATTTTTTGATTGCATTATTGAGCACACTGAGGATAATGTGGTAGAGTGCACATAGATATGACGAGACATATCTGAAGATGTTTTTTATGAATTAAATGTTATGATACATGCATTTATATTTTACACGACAACTAATATAACTTTAAATGTGATGATGTTTGTTATGTGTAGGAAAGGATTGGAGATATTGGGGAAGGATAGATGCCAATGGTGGAAAACTCTAAGTAGAGGATGAATACACGAAGGATGTTGTTGAAAGAATTGATGAAGGGACCTTAGGACCTCCCATGAATAACCCATGATGAGGTAATATCAAAGAGGGTGATATCAGCCATAGCAGATATAAAGATTTCATACCCATGTGGCATGAAATTTTAAAGGGATTGCGTAAGACTCCCTTTTGAAATATTTTATATAGTTATAATATGCATATGATTTAAATTGATGGTTGCATGTCATTGATATCCAAGCCTGGTAAGATTCAGGAAAAGAAGAACCTAAATGGTAGAGGTGAGAATCATTTTAAATCAAGGGTAATTGAAACCCATGAAATAAAATTCAAGAATGAATGTGTCAGGAGTACACGATCAATCATGAGAGATTGAGACAAAAGTGCAACTAAGAAGCAAATTGGTTAAATGCATTGATGAGATGAAAGTTGTATGAAAGAGGGAATGTATTGGGCTGCCCAACATGGAAGGAGGACCTTCCAATATCCCAAAAAACATTGTAAAAATGGGAAAAGGGATGGAATTGGGTGGCCATGAATATTATTAACCAAATTACCAATAAAGAAAGAATGCTCAAATTAATTCATATGAAATTTTAATTGCATATAATGTATGCTAATTTGAGGTCATGATAATATCAAAGAAGGAAGCCCATTCCTATTGTGATAATGAATGTGAATAAATTATCCATGAGGTGAGAAGAATGGTTGAGTTCCAACACACCATGGAAAAGTGTCTGATATGAAGTATTGTAATTTGAAATCAATGCAAGGGTGCATTATGTGTGAATGTGGCTCTGAATATTGACACATTGGTTTAGCCACATATGATGATTGATTTCATTTAGAAAATATTGATATGATGAAATAATGCATGTGTAGGGAACGGAAATTCCTTTTTATTTTATATCATTAAATACATTTATAGAGGTGATTTAATTGTTAATATCCACAATTTTAAAATTGGGTGTGAGCCATAGCAAGTGTGCAATAAAAATGTAATGTACATGACAAATACTAATTCATTTGGATTTGTGATGATTGAACTTGCAAGAAAAATGATCTTGGATATGGAAGCAATATAAGCCCATAGGGAAGATCAATACATGTTGATTGTAAAAGAGCCAAACTGCTATGAGATGGGAGTCTCATACTTGTGAATCTGGTTCCGATATGGAACATATCTGAAAATGGATAAGTGAAATGGAAATATGTGGACAACATATTGAAAACATTTAATTGAAATTGATAATTGTATCTAACAAATTATTGTATGCATGTGATACATGTGAGATTACAGATCTATCCTGAAGGGACATATGATGGATGCCAAGTTGGAAAAGCATGGAAAATGCCATTTTTGCGACATGAATACCCTATGATATTCCATGATCACCATAGATATGGTTTTGTTGTGTTAAAATGGGCCTGAGGGATGCCTCGACAGAGAAATCCTTAGGCATGCCTTGATAGAGAAGTCTTGAGGGATGCCTCGATTGTAAAATTGATTGAAGTCTCTAAACTCTTCTCATGCGAGAAATCCTTGGCAGGAAAGATGGATCACCTGAGGGACTATGCAGTAGAGAAGGGGATGTATGGGCCTGGAAGGTGAGTGATTGAAATGAAGAGGACACTTCGATAATTATTGTTATTTATTGATTGGGATCATGAGCACAGTGGGTATGTCAAGGAAAATAGTGAGATGAGAAAATGTGACATCCATATGAATGTAGATCCATGAATTGCATAGATAAATATTGTATTGATATGTAAATTTCCTCTTGAATTATGAACAATAATACAAATATTTTGGATGAAATTGTGATTAATATGCTTTTTATTTGAAATTTGTTTTAGGCATGTGATAAATTCCAAAAGTCTGGGAAAGGACCAGACCAAGAAGAGGAAAAAATTCATGAAGCAACTTCTTCATCTTTTTGGTTTTTGGTCTTACTAACCCCATGAAGGGATTTTACCTCATTTCATGGGAAGAAGGTGATGAAATCCCAGAGGTGTTGTATCTAGCACTATAAAAGTCAAAATCCGTAATATATATTCTATATTCTCGCCTTAAGATCCCGAGAGAAATGAAATGCTTCTCTATGCCTTAAGATCCCGAGAGGGGTTTAATATGGATTGATGGCTATTTTTGATGGGTGTTGATTATTCCTTTCGATCGGATGATTTAAAATGTCTTCTTGATTCTTATTGACGTATGATGTTTTGTTGATATTTGTATGATGGAATTGATGTGTTATATTCAAACTTTTTGTTGATTCCAAGGTGCTTGACGATCCTATGTGGCTGCAAGTTTTGGTATTTTATTGCATGTATTGAATAAGTTTATTGTTGATTATCTTTCTGATTAACTAATTAAAATTTTTCATCCTCTTGCTAGTATGTTATGCTTAATATCTTCAAATTTTATAGTTTCATATGTAGATCTTAATATTGTGCTTCAAACACTTAGTCTAAATTGCATAATTGTTGATCCTTATTTTGAGTTGAAACTTGGCACAAGTAGTTTTAGGACACTCATCTATAGCCACCCATGATCTATTGTTGAATAAACCTAACACTCTCTTATAAATTGGCTTAAATACAGGGAATATAATGTTTATAGTATTTGCAAGTGTTCTTTTGATCGTATCATTGATCTCATTCTTCTATTTTGCAGGAGCAGGTTTTCAGAGGCACTTCATTCACGTGACCAGTCCAGCCTCAAAAGGCATGTTGAGAATCTCTTGATTCTTGTCTACAACTTTGACCTTGATTCTTTCTAGGATTCTATTTATTTGGGAAGTGAAGTACCTTGGCTTGCAATTGTCTCAAGGTTTGAAGTGCCCAAGGTTGTCGGATCCACATTTCCCGAAATCTTGTCCCTGAACCTTTTCAGACTTATCTATATTGATTCATTTTTGGTATTACCGTTTGCTAGAACCTAGGCTAAAATTATGTTCATACTCTTGATTGTGAGTCCTTATCGTCTCATTGACTGATGCTTGTTCACTATATGTCGCATGCATGGTGGTCTAATTTAAGGACCTTTTCCTTGACTCGATTGTACTTCCTCTCCTCAATATTATTTTATTCAAAGGTTATTTTTTAATATTTATGGGGAAGGGCATGTATTGGTCTAAGAAGGCATGTTTTATTTTTATGCACCCATCGAAGGGATATCCTCGACCCCATGTCGTGAGGATTTACTATCAGATTTTACTTTTTATATCTCCTTTACCCAAAACCCGATGACGACCAAGCCTTTAATATATTGTATTTAAAGTATTATTTTAATATATGACCTTGAAGACCATGCACCCATTAACCATTATTATAATATATATTTTTGGAAAAGCGTGAAATGTTTATATTTAAATACTAAATGAAAATCCCATAGGAATCCCTCATCGTCAAGAGTGAACTCATCATCGGGAGTTTGAAGTGATTTTCGGAAGTGGGTGTTGATCGTCATAGAGAGTGTGGAGTGGAGTGAGAACTGAGGTGTGCATACACCAATATCACAATGAAGCCTTGGGGAACTTGGAGATATAATATGGGATTTTATATCCCAAGGACTATGTCCATGATATTGGGGAGGGGGAGATATTATTATTATTATTATTTTATTTTTATTTTTCATTTTATTTGTTTTATTTTTTATTTTCATTTATTATTTTTTATTATTTAGTAGTTCCATGCCGGTAAGAGGAGTAAACAATTTGAATGAGATGAATGGTTAAAAATATGTGTTTTTTGCTTCAAGGTCATAGGTTCAAATCTAGAGAGGGATAGGGTAATTATTATTATTTTATTAGTTTCAATTTCGGTAATTTTTATTTTCACATTAATGGGGATAATTAGAGTACTTTAATTTTAATTTTATTTGTAGATTAGTTTTAATTTATTAACTTTGTTAATAATTGTAAATAATGTAGACTAATGTAAATAATTTTGTTATTTTTATTTTTATTTTTAATTTAACCTTTATTTTTAAATAATTATCCTAATTTACAAAAACAAATAGGGAAAATTAACTAAAATGATACTGCAAGCCACAAGTCTCATGCCCACCCAGGTTCTTATTCAAAATATATATAGGGGAAAAACCATTTAAATCATTGATTGTTGAACTCTCTTATGCATGTGCGATTTCTTTTTTGCAGGTTGAGGATCAACGGTCTAGATTCACTAACAAGCTTAATCGACGGTTGCTGAGCAACATGTTTTAGACAAGCATAACCTGGGATACATGTGTTAGAATTGGGTCCATGATACCTTGTTGGAAAGGTATTAGATAGAGGAATTCAGTGACAAAGATCTCCAGGACGGACATGTGATAAAAAATGTCAAAAAAATGCAGAAAATAATAGAACATGGATTTAGGGGCAAAAATCATTGTGCAAACTTCAAGAAGCCATATCTAGAGTTATGGGAAATGAAATCATGCTCAATATGGTTTGATAAAAATATTTAATAGATAAGAAGAGGATGGGATAGAAAGTGTTTGTATATACTCAGTGGAAATTTTTTGAAAATGCAAAACACATAAGAAACATGAATTCAACTAAAGAACGAGCTATGCAGACTTCAGATAGTCATGTCTCAAATTACATACAATGAAATCTTACCAGAGATAGATCAATGGAAATAAAATACAAAGGTTAATAATATTAGAAGATATTAATCAGGAGTAAAACAAAAAAAACACCCAGAATGTCTCGAGGAACAAAAGATAACACCCACAAGTTGAGTGAATAATATTTTTTAAGTAAATATCATTTGTAAATTTCCATAGGGAGAATGTAACCACCCATGGGTCTCTTCATATTCCATTTGTAACTACAACATCTACATTTTCAAAAATTCAAAAGAAATTTGGAATGTAAAAAAGACAAAACAAAGGGGAAAATGAAATGAACAACTATGAGAACTAAAGAGTCTCTCTTGTTTTATAAAAGAGATCTCGTTGAATGTAAAAGGGATTTTTTCCCTTCGTAAAGATAAGATGGTACTATTACGTTTGAGGGAATAAAGAAAAAGAGGCATTTCATAAATTTGTGCGTTTGGTGAATGCATATTAGACTATTCTTTGTGCATTTATCTTCTAGCTGAGTAGATAGGATTATGTTGTATGAACTATTTTTCACTCTATTATGTTTGCTCATGATATCACATGTTTCCTTTTGGGTACATAAATGATCTTATGGATGTATTGCACAACTATTTGTCAGTGTATCCGTAGGATTTTTTTTTTTTCATTTATCATTAGAAGACATGAACTATTTTTTGTTCCGATGATACTACCTTTCACTATACTCATTCTTTTAGTTTTTCTCCCGATATAGGTTAGAAGTAGTTAGATTAGAACAATTTACTTTCAACTAGATTAGTATTATGATTAATTAGAACTCTTTGGGGGGAAGTCTGATGTCTTTCCCATTTTTCTTCTTTTAATTTTGAACGACAACGAGGCTTGTATATGTGTTGGAAATGTTACACCAAGAGAGAGTAGGTCTAATTGGGACCAACCATCGAGCATTTTCCCTTTCCTTCTTGATAGGACATTCAGACCTGTCAACACAACCATATGGATGCCATATTTCTTTGTTGATAACACTCTTTTACAACTCTCATTTAACATCAAAATCTTGGTTTAAACATTGGAGTATATAAGATTTCTTATCCAATATCAATTTTTTATTTTTATGATCTAATTTGCAGCTCTTATAACTTTTGTTTTTTTTATATATCACTATTAGATGATATAATTTTGGGACATAAAGGTTTCTTGATTATTTACCTCTTGTATTAGGTCTTATTTAATCATATATTGTATTATTTTGGGTTTTCTAACATCGTTTTTGTAGGTACTATGAATTGGAATCCTTTTCCTTTTCCCTCTCCCCTTGTAATCCCCCCGGGGTCACCTGAGAAGCCTCCCTCATGTTGTAATTTTCTATCACTAAAACAAGGGGGGTATATATTGAGGTGACAGTGATAGGTGTCCCCAGTTGTGTCACACGCTTGCTACTTGGGTTGGGATTTTCCCAAACTACAGACTGTGTGATACCAATTTTTGGTGTCATTTCTAGGGAGGATTTTGAATCCTTTTCGATCCCATAATGACACTTGGAAATTCTATCCCAAAGCCTTTACCTTTATCCTTCCCGGAGACTCCATTTGAGGGAAGTTCCATTTTCACTATCAATGATATTTTCATAAAGTTAATTTGGTGACTCCACAGCCTAAAAACCAATCTTTCCAAAAGACACTTCCCCAAGGAAGGTTTAAGCCTTCCAAGGTTTACCAAAGAATAATTCCTCATAATTCACCCATTGTCAAAACCTTATTCTATGGAAGTACTCCTTTTACCCCAATGACTCATCCTTGGGATGGAAACCTTTACAAGCCATTGAATATGGACACCATCCTTTGGTACCCCATTAGCATGCCTAAAGAGTCTCACAAGTGGTTTCCAAAATTCACCGGAAACAATGTTGTCACACTTAAAGAACATCTTGATGTTATTGGTGTGGCCATGGAAGATAATGATATAGAACATGAAGATGTATCAATGAATATTCTAGCTACATATCTTGATGAAGATGCTAAAAAGTAGGTCAACGACTTTCTTGACAATCACTTACAATCATATGAGGCTTTCACAAAGTTGTTCAAAGGTAGATGGAAAACGAAGAAGGACAATGGAATGTTATTGATGCAATTCAACCAACTAAAATATAAAGGGAATGAAACAATGAAGGAATTCAATGCTATATTTGACAACCTGTATAGTCATATCTCGAAGGACTTGTGCTCGCTAGAAGCAACTGTTCTCCTTATTTATTTGAATGATTTCGAGGGACAATTTGGTTTTATCCTGAAGGAAAAGATTCCTGAAAATTTTGGAAAAGGACAAATAATATACTACACATATTGAAGAACATCTAATCACCTCCAAAATAGATCCCTTTCAGTTCCCTTATGCCAGAACATAATCTAAGATGAATACTTCAACTAACAATGTATAGGATCCAGTCACAATCTTCTCTCAAAAGTTTGATCAAATGAATACCTAGTTCATCCAAATCTAAAATCAAATCATTAATATGTTGATTAATTTATAGGGGAAACATTATTCTCCAAGGCCTTAGTTTACCAGATATTAGAGAGGAAACGGAAGTTGGAAACTAAAGCCCCAACAAGAAGCGAAGGAACCTGACACCCTGAATCCTATTAGGATGGTTAAAATGGAAGGATCACCATGATGTTTTCCTTGTGAAGAACCTCATTGGGAACACGAGTGTCTGCGACAGAGAGAAGAAGAGAAACCAAGATTTAAATACAAGTTGAACTTCATTGATACAACTTACACTCTCGAGGATGATGAATACATTGACATCACAGAAGAAAAACTTGAAGAAGCTAGGAAACGGGCAACTAGGTGAGATCAGTTGGAAATATTGAGCCAACTAGATGAACCTTTAAAGGAAAGGTTCATGTAAAAAGATAATTTAACATATTCTGGTAGAAGAAAAGTTCCATCGTCACCTTCCTGAACAACAAAGGAGGTGCCTCAACCACCTCCAGCTGATGACCTACTTCCGTGGCCTATACCAAAAAATGAGGATCTTCACCTGAACATCAATGTGCCTAGTCTGTCTATATGTGTAAGATTCCTTTGGTAAGGAAATAATTTTTGAAGACTTTAAGAATATAGGATGAAATAGGGGATCCTACAGTAATTTGTAATACTATGTATCATGGTAACCAGAGGGAAGACAATCCTCCTTTTATCTTTCTCTAGGCATAAATGGTCTTTGCTTGAACAATTGTATGTTGGATTCTGGGGATTCAGAAAATGCGATGCCTTTGAAGGTCATGAGACATATAGGTTTAAGGACAACCCATCCTTATGGGAACATTTGTGGAATTGATCCAAAAAAAGTCAAGGTTTACAATCTCATAGAAGATGTGAAATTTCACTTGCAGGTGTTCCCACACATCGAAATCAATATGAATGTGGTTGTGATTGATGTGTCAGATGCTTGGGGAACTCTCCTATAAATAATTTTATGCACCACCCATGATTTTTTTCTTAGTATGGACCTCACTCATTCACATATCCCTTTGGGGGATGGGACATTTTAGATTCTTTATATTCAACATGTTGCAAAGAATCATGTAGTTGATCGAAATAGCCCAGACTATTGCATTGATTGCGAATATGATGTGACAGCTCAGGTCATTGAGTATGATCCTTGGGATTTATTGTTTGCACAAGAATAATTTATTGATAAACTATTACAAAATATAGATAAGTATAAGGAGAAGATTGTGAAATATCAGGGAAAGGACCTAGGATCAATTGAGATACTAAAAAAGGATGCAGATAAGAAGGACCAAGAGTGAGAACAAGCTATCAAACATATGGTCAAAACAGATCCTCCCACACAAAAATACATTGAATATCTATTGTATGTTGAGTTTGAATAAGGAAACCTTGCACCAATGTGGGATAAAAGAAAGGGAAAAGAAAAATATGACAAGAAAAGTGAGATTTTATGGCTTGGCCCTTACATTGTCAAGAATAATTATGAAAGAGGAACTTAATATTTATGTACCATGGATGGGAAGAAGATGCCATTACCAATTGATGGGTCTATCCTCTGACCCTATATAGATGGTACCTGATCTCCATGGGCCTCGGGCCCAAGGTAAGTAGGTAGATCATTTGTTTTTTTGCATTGCATTTGTGTGCTCATTGTAGGTTAGTTGCATTCATTTATATGATTGGTTTTACATATTGATTTTATTTCATTTATGCATGGTTAATATAATGCATTTTTAAAATCATTTCATGCTAGTTAAAAGTGAAAATGTGAAAACAATTCTTTTAAGAAATCTTATAGTTGTCAATTTTGAACGTTTGGAGTTTTTCTTATACGATTAAAGGGTGAGTTAGCTACCCTCCGATGCTCTGATGTTTTTATTGAGTATGTGTAGGCACATGTCATACCAGGAGGTGTTGAGGTTCTCATGAAATATGTGGTGAGCACATGTCCTCATGTAGGAGCCATATGTTACCCCCCTAGCCTAGGGGTAACTAAGGAGATGATGTCTTGAGGCCCATAGGTAGAATACATGGAGTGTTGAGAGCTAAATGATCAGTTGAGCTCACATTGAGAAGATAGAGCCCTTCATCTCCACCACACATCATTATTCATCATCATCAACACAAAAATGTTCGCCACACCAGCCTGGACCAGAAATTAAAGTAGGTGTTTCTTCATTAGGTAAAAAGTCCAATCTCATGGTAAGTTTCACTTTAATAATTGAAGCATTTGAGCGTGTTGCAAAAGGGTCCTTTCTTTATTCTGGAACATTTTCTTGAAAATTATACCTTTTTCCTTATTTCACTTTGGTGGTTGACATCGTGTCTTAGTAAGTTGGTGCTTGGGAAAACAATTTCTAGTAGGGTTTCTCCTTGAAGGGTTAGCATACCATTATCTCTCCTACTTACCACTTTCCACACCTCTTCCCCTCTATTTCCTCATCTTTTGGTTTTTCAAGCTTACTGACCTCAAGAAGGGATTATACCTCATTTTATGGGAATAAGGGGATAAAATCCAAAAGGTATCATAGCTAACATAGTAAAAGTCAAAACCCATAATCTGTCCTTCTATATGCTCACCCTTAGGTCATGAGAGAAATGAAACGTTTCTCTATAAAAATGAAGGACCTTTTAGAAATAAAATGATTAATAAATGTCTCGCTTGATGGGGAAAGTCATTACAATGTCTTTTAATTTCTAGTGCATATGGAACTGAATGTGTTCTAACTTCAAGTGGCATTGGAATGCTCTTTTAATTTCCATTGCACATAGCATTCAATGGTTGGACCATAAAAAAAGGGAATGGTGGATAAAGGGATATTGTTTGGACGATTTGCTTTCTGATTTTAGTGGTTAGAATTTGTTGCTATAGAAAAAATTTTCTACAACCATAGGGATATCATAATTCTTTTATGATAACACTCTTTTAGAACCCTCATTTGACACCAAAATCTTGGTTTAAACATTGGAGTGTTGTTCACTAATTATAATATTTCTTAGCCAATATCAATTTCTGATTTTGATGATCTAATTTGCATCTCTTACAATTTTCTTGTTGCTAATATATTACTATTATATGATGCAATTTTGGGACAAAAAGCGTTCTTTCTAATTTCCCTCTTGTCTCAGGGATTATTTGATCACACATTATCATGGTTTGGGTTTCATAACATATATTTGCAGGTATTATCAATTGGTAGCCTTCCCTTGACTTATACTCATCCTCCATCAAGCGTCAAGACCTTCTAACTGAAACCTCTAGGAGTGGTTCTGTCAGCTCTTGGCCTCTCCCCTTACAGTCCCCCTAGGGTCACCCGGGAAGCCTCCCTTATGTTGGAATTTTCCATCACTAAAATGAGGGGGATATATATTGATCCAGGTGGATATAGGTGGCCACCCACCTTTTCCAACTGGCCCAAAACATGTTTCTGGCAATTTTGGCAATTTACTATTTTTAGCAGGTTTTAACTTTCGGGGCCATTTTGAGGGCCTAAATGAAGGTTTTTCAGGATATAGGTTCTCAATGATAGTCTAAGGCATGATTGAGCCCTCAAAATGAATCTCCTCAACAATACCTTTCCAACGAGCTATCACACGCCTAAAACGGAGATCGTATGCAAAAGTTACGACTTCGGGAAGTTGATGTACTAACTTACCCAAACGGGGCCCACATGACTTTTGGCGCTTCATCTCCTAGGGTTAGGTTTTTGGATGTCTAGGACTTTTGGAATTCCTGTCTATTGTAAAAATGCATTCTGAGCCTCATTGTAATCATCTTCTTGCGAATGCGAGTAGCCGTCACATCTCTTCTCAGAGATAAGCTGCCACCATTCTAACGAGTCTTCCACTCTGTATTTTTACAGTCTCTGTACATTTCTTTCATTAATAGAAATTGTGTATTACTGTATATCTGTGTTTATGGTTGCATCTTCGATACATTTCTGTTATATTATTGAATATCTGCGATATCTCTATGCATTTCTTTATTATATCTCCAATCTCATTCTATGCCGAAAATAATCTGGATCAGTGGTATCAGAGCAGGCTGCTCTTGATCATTTTTCAGTGCATGTCCCCGACGAGGTCCGAGTATAGCAATTTGGGTCTCGAGCTTGTCTCTCTTGAAGGCAATTTCTCTCACACACCCAAGAAACCCTCAATGGTGGAAGAAAAGAAAATCGACGGAGCAGGCGATCCTATCAATATGTTGCTTGAGCAAGCTCTCACGCGACAAAGGGACGAAATGATGGAGAATTTTTACCACATGCTTCAATGCCTGCCGATAGCATCAGGCGCATCTTCATCAAGCGGCCACTTTGGAGGCACCTCGCCTTTCAAGGTACAGGTTAATTTTGATATTCCGGTATTTGAAGGTCAAATAGATGCAGATTCCCTAGATAAATGGTTAAATATGATAGAAGGTTATTTCTATGTTCATAATTTTTTCGACAAGGAAAAGATCACCTTTTCACTCCTTAAGGCTCTCCCCCATGTCAAACATTGGTGGGAAACTTACTGGGAGAAGAGTTCCACAGAGGATTCTGGAATATATGGGGCTGAGCCCACTTGGGATTTTTTTGTGGATGCGGTAAAGGAACAATATTACCCTATTGGAAACTATGAGGACCAGTACATGAGATGGACCACACTACGACAAGAGAGGGGCCAAGCAGTTTCGAAGTTCATCAATACCTTCCATACCTTGCGCACCAAGTTGGGTATCAAAGACTCTGAATGACATTTGGTTCTAAAATACCGTGGGGCTCGACACAGATACATCCAAACTAAAATGGATTTTCTAGACATCTCATCACTCGGTGCTGCCTATCGATATGCTGTTAAAATCAAGCAGAAATTTAAGCACCAAAACAAACAGGATTTTGTTTCTGCAAATCCACAACAACCAAAGTATGACAAAGACACTCCTAAGAAACAATCTCCTGAAAATCCACATGAAAAGAAGGGTCACGGGAAGACAAAGAAGGACACTGGAAAATGGTGTTATTTCCACGAAAGCCCCTGGCACAACACTGATGAATGTCGCTCAAAACAGTCATTAGTGGTCGAGATCAAAGACAAAGAGATGAACCCTGATTCAGAATCTGATTCTGAAAATAATGGTAAAGGACAAATCATTGATGCAAACCCCACTGCTATTGTCGCGACCACAACAATTCAACCAGAAGAACCAACAGATCCTGAAGAGGGGGAGCACCTTTTTCATTCACAGATGTGGGTGAAGGGGACCCCACTGCATTTTATTGTTGATAGCGGAAGCCAGAAGAATCTCATCTCGGCAGAGGTTGTCAAACAGTTGGGATTGTCGACAACACCACACCCGCAGCCATACAACATCGGGTGGCTTCGGCAAGGACGAGATCTCCGTGTCAACCAACAATGTCGATTGTCATACGGCATCCAACCCTTCAAGGATGAGGTATTATGTAATGTTTCCCCACTAGATGTTTGTGATGTTCTCTTGGGCCATCCATATATGTGGAAATGCCATGTTATCTATGAGTCTCGACCCCGTAGTGTCATTATTACTCTAGGGGGTCATCTCTATAGGATACCAGAGGTGGTTCCAACTACTGACCCACCTAAACAGTGCCGCAAGGTAGTATTTCATACTACAAAATTCATCTTCTCCACTATCTATTCAAAAGCGGAACAAAAGGATACTGCAACCACTACAGCCTCGGCCCAAGAACCTTCTATCCACCAGAAGCAGGTCGACAAGGTTGCAACAAAGCACAAAGATTCCTTCTACACATAGTCATCTCATGTATCCAAACAGGTTAAAAAGGTTCAACCCTTCCAGCCACAGGTTCGTGACGACCTTCAACAAACCAAGCAGTGCGACGGTTCCAACAAGGCAAACAACTCACCAAGATTCAGATTCAACAATCGCTTTCTCCTCTCCCCCAGGAAATCAACCCAATGGAGACCATTGCTTCCTAAGGAGGGAGGATTGATCTAGGTGGATATCGGTGGCCACCCACCTTTTCCAACTATCCCAAAACATGTTTCCGGCAATTTTGATAATTTACTATTTTTAGCAGGTTTTAACTTTCGGGGCCATTTTGAGGGCCTAAATGAAGTTTTTTCGGGATCAATGTTCTCAATGATAGTTGAAGGCATTATTGAGCCCCCAAAATCAATCTCCTCGATGATACCTTTCCAACGAGCTATCACACGCCTAAAACGGAGATCGTATGCAAAAGTTACGACCCCAGGAAGTTGATGTACTAACTTACCCAAACGGGGCCCACATGATTTTTGGCCCTTCATCTCCTAGGGTTAGGTTTTTGGATGTCTAAGACTTTTTGAATTCCCGTGTATTGTAAAAAGGCCTTCCGAGCCTCATTGTAATCATCTTCTTGCGAATTCGAGTAGTCTTCACATCTCTTCTCAGAGATAAGCTGCCACCATTCTAGCGAGTCTTTCACTCTGTATTTTTACAGTCTTTGTACATTTCTTTCATTAATAGAAATTGTGTATTACTATATATCTGTGTTTATGGTTGCATCTTCGATATAGTTCTGTTATATTATTGAATATCTACAATATCTCTGTGCATTTCTTTATTATATCTCCGATCTCATTTTGTGAGCTGATAGTGACAAGTGTCCCCATTTGTGCCACACACTTGTTGCTTGGGTTGTTCTTTGTCAAAACTACAAACTGTGAAATAAAAAGTCTCAAAGAATTCTTGATCATATTGGAATGAACTTGAGGAAAAGTAGAGGGATTTGGGATGCGTTGAAAAGAAGACACAAGAGTGACTTGAAGACTAGAAAACATAGACTTAGTTCCTTGTTGTATTAAGTAGTCAAGACAGTTTGTCTCCATAAAATGATGAGTTCTCTTTTTGTTTCAAGAACATTGCAGGCTTCAAGCAAGAAGGTGAGCCAAGTGTTTGAACATTCGACAATATTTTTAGATGTTCCTAGAAATTAAATCCATTTTTAAGGCCATTAAGAACCTATGTTAAGGCCCTAACACTCATATATTATTAGTTTATTTCTTATTAATAGGTCAATTTAGTGGTAGATCACATGATGCTGACTTTTATCTCCTATTTATAATAAAGGAGAATAATTTGTAAAAGCATCTCATCTTGTCTTGTGAACTAGATATATTGTAAAAGGATGTTTCCCCTCAAAGTGGATTGTTATTCATCAACTATTTTGGATTTGGATAATAACATTTGGTTTTAGAGCATACTATCCTATAGTTTATATCCTTTAATCAAGATATCTTGGAATTTTTTCTATAATGTTTTTTTTTGGGATGTTTCAAACAACAAATTTTGAGGCTATGTAGAGATAGACTGAACTCTGTGTTAAATAAACATGAAAATTTATTATTATTGGAAGGTTTTTCAACATGATTACTACATTTTGTTTCATGAGTGTCTTCGGTCATTATAGAAAAACTGCCAAGGTGGAAAAATGTATTTTGATCTAGTGGAATAGGTGCGTGGCCATCGATATCCACCTAGATCATTCCTCCCCACTTAGGAAGAAATGGTCTCCATTGTGTCAAGTTCCTAGGGAAGAGTTTTCTGAATCTGAACATTGGTGAGATTCTTGCCTTGCAAAAGAAGTTGTCCTACTTAGCTTGTTGGAGGCTATCACAAACCTGTTGTTGGAGGGGTTGGATGTGTTCAACCAATGTAGCTTCATGATATTCTTGAGTGTGGGAGGAATCTGTCAGTGAAGATGCAACATGAAGAGTATGAAGGGATATGTTATAAATTTTCTTGATTGGGAAGTGTGGAGGCACCCCCATAGGTGAACTACAAATATCTTTGCGCTCTTCTATGATCTTGTCGATCTGCTTCTACTGGATAAAAAGGTCTTGGGACGAGGCTATAGTGGTTGTAGTTTCCTTTTGTTTTCCTTCTTAATGTATTGCGAAGAAGCTAATTTTTTTTGTATGAGAGACTACTTTGTGGCACTATTTTTGTGGGATAATATTCATAACTACCTATGGTATCCTGTAGAGCTGACCCCCCAGAGTAAAAATGAAACTACGAGGTCAAGACTCATAAACAAAATGATGCTTCCACATATATGTTTGGAATAAAATCACATCAAAGACTTCCAATGGGGAAACATCACACACTACCCCATCCTTGAAGGGCTTGATGTTGTAGGAAAAGTGACACTGCTAGCTGACACACAGATCTCATCCTTGGTGAAGCCACCTGATGTTGTATAGTTGCGGGTGTGGTGTTATTGGAAAATCCAACTGCTTGATGATCTTTTCTGATATGAGGTTCTTTTGGCTTTCTCTATAAACAATGAAATGCAGTGGGGTCCCCTTCATCCACATTTTTGAATGGAAGAGGGGCTCCCCCTCCTCAGGATCCTCTGGTTCTTTTGGTTGGATTGTTGTGGTTGGGACAATACCAATGGGTTCTACATCAATAATCTATCTCCTTTTATTATGTTATGAATTAGAGTCTGTGTAGGGGCTTGGCTTTGTTTCTTTGAGCTCAACTACCAATAACTGTTTGGAGATACATTCATCAGTGTTGTGACAAGGGATTTTATGGAAGTCGCACCAATTTCCAGTTTCCTTCTTTGTCTTCCTATTACCCTTATTTTCTTGTGGCTTGGGAAAGTTGTCTTGACGTTGGATATTTTGTGGGTTAGGGTCGTATTTACTATAATTTGGTTTTTATAGATTTACAGAACCAAACTCCCATTTGTTCTACTGCTTAAATTTATGTTCAATATTGAAAACATATCGATAAGCGACTCCTAATGATGAGATGTCCATAAACTCAATTTTGTTTTGGATGTACCTATGTAGAGCCCCGCGGTATTTCAAAACAAGATTCCAGTTGGATTCTTTGATACCCAGCTTGGTGTGAAAGCTATGGAAGGTATTTGTGAACTTTGACATTGTTCAACCCCGCTCTTAACACAACGTGGTCCATCTCATGTACTAGTCATCATAGTTTCCAACAGGTTAATATTGTTCCTTGAACACATCCATAAAAAAAATTCCAAGTGTGATTGATCCCAAATATTCCAGACTCCTCTGTGGAATTTTTCTCCCACTAAGTTTCCCACCAATATTTGACATGGGGGACAACTTTAAAGAGTGAAAAGGTGATATTTTCTCTATTGGAAAAATTATGGATAGAGAAATAATCTTCTAGCAGATGTAATCACTTTTACAAAGAATCTACATCTATATAACCTTCAAACATGGGAATATCAAAATTAAATTGCACCTTGAAAGGGGAAGTTCTTCCAAAGTGGCTTCTTGATGAAGATGTGTCTGCTTTTTTTGGCAGTCATCGAAGGATTTTGGAAAAATTCTCCAGCATTTCATCCCTCTGTCACATGAGGGCTTCCTCTAGAAACAAATGAATAAAATAATTTTCTCTTATGTCTCTATTTTCTTTCTCCATGGGAGGCCACTTAGGTTGGAGAAAGAGGTCTTCCTCAAGAGAAACTAGATTGAGACCCAAGTCTATATACCCTCACCTAGTTGGTGACATGCACTAAGAAATGACAAGGAGCAACCTACTCTTAGACCACTGATCCAAATTATTTTGAGAATGAAATGGAGGAAGAGACATAAAAATCAAACACACATAAATATTAAAATAAAAATAGAGAGATACAGTAATACACAATTTCTATTAATCAAATAAATGTATAGAGACTGTAAAAATACAGAGTGAATGAAGTCGCTAGAATGGTGGCAACTTATCTCTGAGAATATATGTGATGATTATGCTCATTTGCAATAATATTATGTTTACAATGAGACTCCAAAGGCCTTTTTAACATAAAGAAAATCTAAAACCCTAACCCCGGAAGATGAAATGGAAACAATTTTGTGGGCCCTGATGGGGGTAGTTGATATGTCAACTTCCCGAGGGTGTAACATTTCATATGATATCTGTTTGGGGTGCACTATAGCTCATTGGAAACCTCTAGTCAATAGGAATTCATTTTGACCAGGCCCAGGATAGAGGCTTGAACTATTTTATGGGCCCCTAAACATAAAAAAAACGTCATTTAGGGCCTTAGAATGGCCCCATAAGTTTGGGACTCGAAAAAATGTAGAAAGATCACCAAGGTTGAAAAGTGTATTTCAAGCCAGTGGAATAGGTGGGTGTCCACCGATATCTATCTAGATCAATTTAATTATGGATGGGTTACTAAGGGTGTCAACTTTCCGAAGGTTGAGTTAAATAAGTTTGATGGAATATAAGTCCTTACATGATTGAACCAAGTAGATAAATAATTTGAATTGCATAATATTATGGAGGATAAGAAAATGTTTTCCTTAACAACATTGTACTTTTAGATAAAACCCTATCAATGGTATCAATGAGTACTCAAAATAAAGCCCCATTATTATAATTATACTTGGAGTTTATTTATGAGAGACTTAGAAGCACAATATAGAAAAGTTTGGGAACAAGACTACTTTACTCAATTGACAAGAATAAATCACTTAGGTGATATTGATGATTATAATTCAGAATTTTAGGTGTTTCCACTAGGGTGGATAACATAAGAGATGAACATATTTTGGAATTTTACATGGGTGGATTAGAGGAAGACATTAAACATGAGCTTTTCTTCTAACATCCTGAAAATATTATGGAGGACACACAATTTGCTCATCATATTCAAGCCACGAATAGAGATACACACAAGTCTACCACTATAACATATGCATAAATTAGAGATATATTTGGGGTTTATAGGGAAACCCTACCTCAACCTACTTGAATATCACCAAAGCAAATGGAAAAAAGATGATAAAATTGACTATTCTTTGGTTGTAATGAAAAATGGCCAAAAGGGAATAAATATCCAGAAATAAAGTTGTTCACCTTGGAGAATAATGATGAAGAGGAAATGAAGGTTGTAGAATGTGGTGAGTATATGCACAAGACATCTAGCAAGTAGAATATTGAAAAACTTGAAATGGTGAGAAGATGAGAGAAAAAATTGGGTAGAAAATAATAGAATTGTATTAAACAAAATAATAAAATGATAATTTACACATGATATACTTTGTATAAATAAACTAATGCACATTGGAAGAGAATAAAATGTTCCATACTGGTGATCTAGATATATCTGGACATACACAGGTAGTTACTGAAGTTAACTACCACCTAGTCCTAGTTAACTAGTCATGTAGTCTTAAGTTAATTGAGTCACATGTGTCGAAGTGAGAGAAACACATGCAACTTCTGGTGATAAACCAGAGGTTTCCATGTGTGAGTGACTTCCACTAGTCTAACTAAGTGTAATTGAGTGTAACTGACCCTAAACTGAAGAAAATATTCTTATAGAATGTAGGATAGGTTCCTAAAAATAAGGAGACTCTAAATAATGACTAATAAACATAGGAAAATAAGGAAACATATCCTAGGTGTGTGTAAAATCTCAAACACCCCCCCTAAACACTACTATGGGGCAATGAAGAATGGGTCCAGACAAATAAGGACATGTTAGGTACCCATGAACAGTGAAACTAATGAACATTGAAAACAAAGTGAGGAAAGAGGGAAAACCTGATGGGAATCCCCCCCCCCCTAAGGTATAATGCATCAAAAGAAGAAAATACAGTTTATAAGAAATTGTGTTCTTCACTCCAAGATGATCACAGAGAGAGTGAAACTTATACTTAGTAAAGGTCTTGGTGAATATATCAATAGTTTGTTCAGAGGAAGGACAAAACTGTAGGTCGATGATTCTCTCATGGACTAGATATATGATGTAGTGCATATGGATCTCGATATGATTTGTTCACTGTCGCTGCAATGGGTCTCTGCAAAACTTGGAAGTACTTTGGTTGTCACAACAAATGAAAGTTGGTCTATGGACCTAGATGCCCAACTCGGTAAGGAATTTCTATAGCCACAATTCTTGGATAGTGATGTTAACTAGTCGTCTTTACTTGGCCTAAACTTAAAATAGAGAAATAGAAAATTGCTTCTTACTCCACCAACAGATAGGCCTTGAACCCAAACTGAGAGTGTATCTTTATGTGGACTTGCGATTAGTGTTGTTTCCTTCCTAGTCAGAATCTATGAATCCTATGAGATCCAATGCAGAGCTTGATCCATAATGAATCCCATAGTTGATGGTGCTTTGAATGTACTGAAGGATATGATTTGCATCCTTCCATTGCAACTCATGCGACTCCTACATGTACTTAGAGACTTATCCCACTGCATATGATAGGTCTAATTGGTTATGAGATAGATACAACAAACTCCCCTCTATCTATCTATACAAAGTATTTTGAACTAGTGGAGTGTCCCCACCATCCTCAAGTCTCACCCCAGATAGGAACAGGGTAGTGGAAAAATTGCAGTATGTCATTTTAAATCTCTCCATGAGATCTCAAGCATACTTGGATTGAGATATCTGGATGCCTGAAGCATACTGACTAATATCGGGACCAAGGAAGTAATGGAGTGGACCTGTGTCCTTCATCAAAAACTTGTCATGCAAATCCTCTTCACCGCAACAATTGTGGAAGTCAAGAAGCCAGTGATAAAAATATCATCCACAAAAAGAACTAGAATAAAAAGTGAATCAATAGTCCTAAGCATGTAGAAATTTGGTTCATATTTGTATCTCACAAAATTTTGGGACAACATGTAGGAGTCCATATTTTCATACCATGATCTCAACGCCTTCTTGAGGCCATAAAGATACTTCTTGATCTTTCAAACCAAAGATGAATTATATTTGAAGACAAGTGGATAATCCATGTAATTCTCTTATAAGAGATCTCCATGAAGAAATGCATTATTCACATCCTTCTGATGGACTTCCCATCCTTTGGTTGCTGCAATAGAAAGGGCCAAACGAATGGAGTCCATCTTCAACACTGGAGAGAATGTCTCATCGTAATCTATGTCATGAACCTATTGAAAGCCTTTAAAAACCAATATTTCCTTGTATCTTCTAACCTGTCCATCCATTGTTCTCTTGGTCTTGTAGAAAAATCTACAACTAATAATATTCCTTCTTGAAGGAAGTAGAACCAAATCCCAAGTCTATTTCTCGAGGAGGAAGTTTTACTCCACCTGCATGGCTAATTCCCAAAAGGGATTCCCTACAGCCTTGTCATAGGTTTGCAGGTCTGAAGACTAAGCCACTTAAAAGTGCATAGGAAATATGGGCTTAGTGTCTATGATTACATGAGGGGGCTCCTTGAACTGAGATAGAGTCCTCTTGAGATCTATTGGATCCCCAACAAGATCTTTTGCATCCTGAAGAGTGGTCTATGCCCACATGGGCCTCTGTTGTGGCTCCTCATCTACCTGTACTAACTGTGCATATTCATGTTTTCAATCCTATGACTATTTATCAGAACTCAAATATGAAGTAGAGTTTGAATGTGCAGACTCATCATCTCGAACTAGTGGAAGGAAAAAAGTACCTACACGCGGCTCATGTGGAGCATGCAAGAGACTTTGCTCAAAATGAACACTATGTTGAATGATGATCTGGTCTCTAGAGGGATCAATGAGTATGCATCCCTTCACACTGTCCAGGTATCCAACAAAAATACATGCAGTACTTTGAGAATCAGATGTTTTCCTCTTTTTAGAGGGAATTCAGGCCCATGCACGTGAGTCGAAGACACGGAAGTGGATAACTTCTAGTTTGTTTCTGCTCGAAGACTCAAAAGGAGTCCAATAATTAATAAATCAGTGAGGGTATCTATTTTGAATGTGATTGGAATAGTTAAGTGCCTCATCCCAAATATTGGGAGGAAGTGATATTTCATTCAACATGCAAGAATCTCTTTGAGAGATCTGTTTTTTCGCTCAACATCCCCATTATGTTGTGGAGTATATGGTATTGTTTGTTGCAACTGTATCCCAACCTCAAGATAAATATTCTGAACATATATTTTTAGATACTCCCCCCCCCCATTATCTATTAGAGGGATTTGATCTTTCTCCCTGATTGAGTGTCAACAACTGCTTTGAATTCTTTAAGATGCTCAAAGACCTCAAACTTCTGCTTGAGAAAAAATACCCTAGTATAATGTGAGTAATCATCCAAAAATGTGAGAATGCACTTTGCGTTGCGGATGGATGGATGTGGGAATGGACCCATGAGATCATAGTGAATCAGATCTAATGGAGAGGAGGCCCTATGAGCCTTCTCCTTCCTGAAAGTTTCTTAAGGGTGCTATCCAAGGACACATCCTTCACAAACCCCTTTGAAAAAAGTGATATAATGTAATTTGATGACCATCACTTTCTTGTTAAGTTACTACATTTACCTAAATTTTAGGTGACCAAACCTCTCATGCAATAATATACTACTATCATCATCATGCGTAAGTAGTAAAGAGGGATTAGGTTTATTAAACTTGGAAAAAGTGTATAACTAAGATTGATGATTTACCTCCCTGACAACAATCTTGGAGTTATCTTGCATGTCAAATATGGACACAGAGTCTAGTGTGAACTCCGGATTTTTTCATAAGCATGAGTGTGTAGTTTGATACACCGAGCGTAGATTCACAAAAAGTTGAGGAACATAAAGAACGTTCTCAAAACTTCCATGATCAATTTATTCTCTTCTTTTTCTGGTAACCTTGATTGGAGAGTTATCCCCCATGAGGATAAGAGGACCATTTCATGTAGTCAAAGATGATAAGATATCCTACATGGCAACCATATGGTAGGATGCTCCTAAATCCACGATCCGGGCATCAAGTGAAAAATAACTAATGCATGATGATTATCTTTGGGAGGATGATTTTCTAGATTCTTCTTGGCACCCTCAAGAATTTGATCCCCAAGGTTGTTCTTATGAAGAATCTGACTCATCAGGTCTATTTTCTTCTTCATTCATGTAGATTTTGGATGGAATCCTTGATTGCAGTAGGTACACTTCTATCCTTTCTTCCATTTTACACTTTTTTATCCTGAGGAGTCATTGAAGGGTTTGGAGTACCCTTCCTTCTTTTGTTCAACATGCACCTTTTCTTTTCCTTTCTTTTTGGATTTCTAATGTTGAGAACTATTTCCTACCGTCATCATAATGTGTAATTAGTAAAGAGGAATTATGTTTATTAAACTTAGAAAAAGTGTATAACTAAGATTGATGATTTACCTCCCTGACAACAATCCTGGAGTTGTCTTGCATGTTAGATATGGACACGTATTCCAGTGTGAACTCCACATTTTTTCCTAAGACTAAGTGTGTAGTCTGATACACCAAGAGTATATTCACAAAAAGTTTAGGAACATAGAGAACGTTCTCAATACTTTAATTATCTAGTTCGTCTCTTCTTTTTCTGGTGACCTTGATTGGAGAATTATCCCCCATGAGGATAAGAGGACCATTTCATGTAGTCAAAGAAGATAAGATATCCTATGTGGAAACCATATGGTGGGATGCTCCTAAATCCATGATCTAGGAATCAATTGAAGAGTGACAAACAACTAATGCATGATGATTACCTTTGGGAGGATGATTTTCTAGATTCTTCTTGGCACCCTCAAGAATTTGATCCCCAAGGTTTTTCTTATGAAGAATATGACTCATCGGGTCTATTTTATTTGATTGTAGTAGGTACACTTATATTCTTTCTTCCCTTTTACACTTTTGTTATCATGAGGAGTCATTAAAGGGTTTGGAGTACCCTTCCTTATTTTGTTCTACATGCACCTTTTCTTTGCCTTTCATTTTGGATTTCTGATGTTGAGAACTATTTCCATCATGTGCAACAAGTGCATGCATTTTAGATTTTTTTTTATACCCATCTTGATGAGTTTGTCTTTCTCTTGAATCAAGACCTGGATGAAGGTCCCCAAAGAGAGAATAACCCACGATGATCTAGTAGTCAATCTCTGAGTGTGGAAGGTAGAAACAAAAAATTAATAATCCATACCAAGTTTTGAAAAAATGGTGAGAACCATTAACTTTTCCTACTTCGATTTATCAACCCCACAAGCCTTGAGTTGCAACAACAAATCCTTGTACCTTGTGAAAAAATCCTTTATGTTTCCAAAAAATTTCAGATATAATGCAAGTAATTCCACCTCTAGCATGTGGCCTCACATCTCATATTATTTTCCAAAGAGTCTTTCCATAGTGGTATAGATATTGTTTGGCATTTTTCAAGAATATACGTGAAACACCAACTTAGGGGATATATGCATGTAGATGGCTTTGTAAGCCTCATCCATTATATTGAGGTATTTGGATTTTTCAATGGATGATGTGGTTTCTATTTCTATAGCCATGTTTAAACTATACAATCCTATAGCTTGGAGAAAAGTCTCCATATTTTTTTTTCAATTCAAAGTAGTTGTACAGTGTTAGCATGACAAACAACAGAGATTCCATTATCACTGTATTCTTCAGTCTTTAGTACCTACAAATAAAAAATACTGGTGTGCCTTCTTCCTAGCGTCCCATCGGCTCTGATACCATGTAGAATGTGGTGATAAACTACACAATATATCTATCTAGTAGAAGAACGAACAAAACTTGCAAAGGTGAGAAGACGAGAGAAAAATTTGGAGAGAAAAGAATAGAATTGTATTAACCAAAAGAATGAAATGATAAATTACACACGATATACTTTTCATAACTCAATTAATTCGCATTGGGAGAGACTACAATGCGCCATAGTGGTGGTCTAGAGAGCTTTGTACACACACATGCAATTACCATAGTTAACTTCCGCCTAGTCCTAGTCTTAGTTACCTAGTCATGTAGTCTTCAGTTAACTGAGTCACATGTGTGAAAGTGAGAGAAAAAATGCAAATGTTGGTGATAAAACAACGGTTTCCATGCCTGAATGGCTTCCACTAGTATAAGTAAGTGTAACTAACTCTAAACTGGAGAGAATATTCTCCTAGAATGTAGGAGAGGTTCCTAAAAAATAGGAAACCCTCAACAATGACTAATAAATTGTACTAGGCATGTGTAATATCTCCAACAAAGGCATCTTTACAAAGGGATGAGGAATAAACTGTGAACTTAAAAGACCAAGAAAAATATGTAGAAATTTTGAACAATAGTGACATGTATGAAATATTTTTTCATGCCTTGGTAGGATTTTCAACAGCTCAAACCCTTAAGATTATAGAGTAAATTAAGGAGAAAAGGGTCATAGTGCTTATTGACTTAGGGAATACCCATAACTTCATTAACATAATATTACTAGAGAGCCTCAATTATTTTTGTGTATTTAGTGACAAATTTTCAAGTTTTGGTTGCTAATGGAGGTAGCATTGATTGTGGAGGAATCTTCCACAACATTAAACTTAGTATGGGAAAATACAACTTAGAAATCATGATGTATTCCATTCCCAAATTTGGATATGTAGATGTTTTTTTTGGGATTCAATGGTTGAGAAAATTCTAAGGTACAATTTATAGAAATTATGGAGAATTATTCATGAGATTTGAATTGAAAGGAAATATGAACTCAAAGGGTTAAATATGCAACTTCTCAGGTCATTATCTCTCATAGAATGGAAAATCAATACTCAAAAGGGTAGTAGGGGATTTTTGGATAGACTTTATTCTATGGAAGTGAAGTAGGAAGATGAAAATATTCCATAGAAATTAAAATGCATCTTGGAAAAGAATCATATGGTCTTCCAAGAAATTCATAAAGGGATACCTCCATCTAGGGATCATGAACATCAAATTGAACTAATACCTAGAATTACTCCCAATAATAAAAGGCCTTATAGATATCCCCATAAAAAAAAGGGGATATTGAGAAAATGTTACAATACATGTTATGTTCAGGTATTACTCAACCAAGAAAGACTTTATTTTTACCTCTAGTAGTGATGGTGAGAAAAAATGATAATGCTTGGAGGATGTGTCCTGATTGTAGAGACATAAACAAAATAACCATAAAGGATAAATTCCATATTCCAAATATTTATGAGCTATTAGATGAAATTCATGAAGTGGCTTATTATACAAATCTATATCTTAAATCAATATCCGACTAGATAAGAGTAAGAAAAGAAGAAATTCCCAAAACAACTTTTAGAACTCATTATGGGCACTATGAGTTCTTGGTCATGCCTTTTGGGTTGATTAATGATCCTTCTAATTTTCAAAGCCTTATGAACACAAATTTTTGACCCCAACTTAGAAAGTTTTTGTTGGCTTACTTTGATAATAAAATCATCTATAGAAAATCATAGAAACACCACATTAAACATGTGGATAAATTCCTACAAATTATTGATAACAATCAATTGTATGTAAAAATATCTAAATGCTATTTTGGGAAACAAGAAGTAGAGTGTTAAGAACCAAATATCAATATAGCATAGAAAAACCTCAGAATAAGTACTCAATGCCTCGAAAAGGAGAGAAATTTAGATAATAAGCCTCTTCGAGGGGGAAAACTCCTTATGCCCACATAAATCTACAATTACAGGATGATTCAAAATGAAAATGTCTCCTTGGTATATATAGGAGACTAGGAGGTATAATTACAACTAATGGACTAAAGCCGACATAAATAAAATAACATTACTAATATAATATGCCCCAATTAAGGGGTAATGAGCCACTATTTAGGGCTTAACATGCCCCTCCCCTTGAGACAAGTGTCATCTGGAACGCTTGAGTAACTTTGGATGCTTCTGTATAAAAGACTCATCTTCCCAAGTGGAATCTTCAGACAGTAGTTTCCTCCATTTAATGAGATACTCTGAAATAGATCTATTCCTCAGCTGGTGAATTCTTGTGTCATTGATGGCTTCAGACTCCAATATGATTTTTCCTTCCTCGTCAAGTTCTGGACATATAGTTTGAACTGGGATCTTGTCACCTATAACCTTCTTGAAGAATTAAACATGGAAAACTGGGTCTAATCGTGAATATGCTGGAAACTCCAATTTGTATGCCACAGTACCAATCTTTTGCAACACCTTATAAGGGCCATAGTAATTTGGTGATAATTTATTATCCTTCTTGGCTTGCTTGAGGGTCATATGTTTGTATGGTTGTAGTCTTAAAAACACCCAATCCCCTACTTGAAAACTTCTTTCACTACGATTTTGATCTACTTGTTGTTTCATACGATTATGTGCCATGGTCAGGTTGTCCTTTAATATTTGGAAAAATTGTTGTTGATGCTCAATGTGATCTTCCACTACTTGAACCTTAGATTTTTATTTTAGATAAGTAGTGATGGAAGGAGGATGGTATCCATAGAGTGCCATAAATGCTGTCATTTTTGTTGCAGTATGAAAAGAAGTGTTATACCACCATTCTACAAAGGGTAAACATTTGAACCATTATGTTTTTTTATCAGAGACGAAGCAACGAAGGTAGCCCTCTAGGAATTTGTTCACTATCTTGGTTTGTCCATTAGATTGAGGATGATAGGATGAGCTATGAGTCAACTGAGTACCCAAAGAAGAAAATAATTATGTCCAAAATGTCCAGTGAAGATGGGATTTCTGTCACTTACAATAATCTTTGGGATTCGATGTAGCTTTTGAACTGTCTCCATGAATGCAGTGGCAACTGTACTAGCTTTCAAGGGATGAGAGAGTGCAGAAAAGTGTGCGTACTTGGTCAGTCTATCAACAATCACCATGATGACACTCTTTCCTTCAGACTTCGGTAACCCTGTGATGAAATCCATGGAAACCTCCTCCCAAAGTTGACTTGGGATGGCTAATGGTTGTAAAATACCTAGGGTCTTAATTGTTTCCACCTTATTTTGTTGGCAAACCAAACATTCTGCCACAAACCTTTGAACATCATTTTTAAGGCCATCCCCAAAAAAATATTTCTTGACCCTATGGTAGGTTTTTTAAAATCCCAAGTGCCCTCCTACTAGAGAGTTGTGAAATTCCAATAGTACCTTTTGTTTGAGTTGGCATTTCTTACATAAATATAAGAGATCTTTGTACCATAGCGAATCATTTTTCCATGTAAATGTATTTGATGTACTGGGATCTTGCTACAACCTTTGAATGAGAGTCCACACTTTTTCATCATTCTTCCATTAATCCCTTGCTTCTATTATCCAATCAAGTTGGATGATTGAGATAACACAGAGAAAGGCCTCAACATATTCATCCTTCCTTGAGAGTGTATCTGCCACAACATTTTTCTTCCCTTTTTTATATACAATTTCAAAATCACAACCCAATATCTTGGTTACCCATTTTTGTTGTTCTTCTGAAGATAGTATTTGTCCCAAGAAGTATTTAATACTATCATGATCTATTTTGACCTTGAAGTGCCTACCTATTAGGTAAGGACGCCATTTCTTCAATGCATGTAGTATTTCCATCATTTCCTTCTCATAAATGGGTTTGTGTAAGTCCTTTCCCTTGAGTGTTCGACTTTCAAAAGCCAGGGGACTTCCTTCTTGCATTAGAACAACACCAATTCCATTTCTTGAGGCATCACATTCCACAATAAAGGTTTTTGTGAAGTTTGGAGTGGTCAAGACAAGAGCTTTGCACATCACCTATTTAAGTTGTTCAAAAGCTTTAATTTCCTCTGGAGTCCATGAAAATACATCCTTCTTACTTAGTGTCATTAAAGGTGCTACTATTCTTCCATAGTGTCAAACAAACTTGCAGTAGTAACCTGTCAAACCCAAAAATCCTCTAAGATTCTTCAATGTTTTGGGAATCAGCCAATCCATCATGGTCTTAATCTTGTTAGGGTCTACCTTGACACATTCATGAGATACAATATGACCCAAATACTCTACCTCCTTCACTCCAAAGAAACATTTGGCTGGTTTGGCATATAATTGTTGCTCCTTTAGTAGTTGTAGCACCTTGTCAACATGTTGCACATGATCCTCCCAATACTTTATATAGATTAATATATCATCAAAAAATACTAACACAAAATTTTGAAGGAAGGTCTTGAAAATGGAATTCATCAACCCTTTGAATGTGGAAGGTGCATTTGTAAGGCCAAAAGGCATGACCAAAAAATCATAATGGCCTTCAAGAGTTCGGAATGTTGTTTTTGGGATATCTTCTTCCTTCATTCTAATCTGATGATACCCTGAGCGAAGATCCAACTTTGTGAAATAGATTTCTCCATGTAGTTCATTTAACAATTCATCAAGGATGGGAATGGGAAACTTATCTTTAATAGTGATCTTGTTGAGATCTCTATAATATGGGCACATACACCATGAGCCATCTTTCTTGAATACCATTACCACCACTGCAGAGTAAGAACTTTGGCTAGGTCTAATAATGCTAGCCTCTAACATTTCTTCAACCATGCGCTCAATTTCACTCTTTTGGGCATAAGGGTATCTATATGGCCTGATGTTAGTAGGAGCACTCCCAGGAATTAGGTGAATATCATGATCATGCTTTCGAGTGGGTGGAAGACCTTTGGGAATATCTTGAAATACTTTGGAATTCTTATCAATGATCCCTTGGAGATCTAGAAGAATAGATGGCTTAGATGTTTGAACATCTAGTGAGCATAGTTGTTCAATAACACCTTGATGCCCCCTTTTCAATAATTTTTTCATGCCATTAGAGATTATCACCTTACCAAGTTTCCTATTGATACCTCTTAACTCAATTTCTTTTCCTTCCAATGAAAATTTCATGAAAATTTCTTGAAAATTAAAAGCCACTGTTCCTAATGATTGTAACCATTGGATTCTTAGTACAACATCAGCACCACCCATGGGTATAGAAATCATTGGACTATTCATTACATATTCCCCCATAGTAATATTGATCTTATTGCATTCTCCTAAGAAAATAATAGTTCCTCCATTTGCAATCATTACTTGAAACTCTGGTGCTGGATATACAAAGTAATTGAGATCTTTGGCTAATTTATAGTGAATGAAATTATGAGTAATTCCATAATCAATTAGGACTATTACCTTTCTATTTTTGATATATCCTTTGATATTGAGGGTTTGAGGAGTGCTAATTCCAGCCAATGCATTACACGATATCATGGAACTCAAATCTCCAGATGAAATTGATTCTACGTTTTCATCTTGAGATGGTTCTTGTTCATGTTGTTGTTCTTCTTCCTCTTCACAATCTATGTATAATAATTTCTTCTAACCACACGTATGTCCCTTACTGTACTTGCTGTCACAATTAAAGCATAAACTTTTTTCTTTTCTTTCCTCCAATTTTTGAGGTATAAACCTTGTAGGTTGAGGTGTTTTAGAAGAAGGAGCATTATTCTCTCTATGGATGTTAGGATTTTTCCTTCCAGTAGCCATAGCCATATTTTACTTTCAACATTTCTTGCCATCCTAAATGCATTCTCCAATGATTTGGGTTCCCAAAGGTGAACCTCATGTTGAATGTTATCTCTTAAAGTTCCTATGAATACATCAATCAAGTGCTCATATGGATTATCTGTTACCTTTATATTCAATCTTTGGAAGTTCTCAATGTGCTCTATAACTGAACCCTTTTGCTTGAGATTTATCAATTGGCTAAAGAAGGTATTTCTCCTCGTATCCTCATAGTGTGCTATCATTTCTTCCATGAAAATTGTCCAAGCGAGAACAAATCCATATATACCATACAAATTGATTGGGTTCTAAATATAAATAAACAATTTGTACCTTTTGTGTATGTGGCACATTATGTGGATCAAAGAATTTCTCCATATGAAGTATCCATGTGATAGGGTCCTTGCCATCAAACTTCCTCATATCGATCTTAGGAACGTGGTTGGTCTTCAACCCAAAGTTAGAGTTTCTCCATTCTTGATTCACCTTCCTTGTGTCCTCATCATGAATTTCATGGGATACATTTTCACTTTCAGGTGTCCTCTCTATTACAAAATTTTTCAATCCTTTCATGATCTCCTCTTTTAAACGATCCATCTTTGCCTCCAACTTATCTTCCATATCTTTTAGTTCATCTTTTGTTACTATATTATTTTGTAAATCATTTATGTCCCTACACATTTCTTCACCTTCATCAAGAGTCCAAGTAGGATTGTATGGAGGCTTATTTGGTGTAGAAGTTCCCTTTTTGGGTGGCATGTTGGCCAAGTATCACTTTTGAACCTTGATTTTGAGGTGGTTCTGCTAGACAATCTTTCTTCTGCTATATATCCAAAGTTTCAGCCCTTCTGGGTATGCAAATTTATTTTTTGTGGTTCTCTAATATTTCTTCTATGCTATGCCACAGGTTTGATCAAAATTGGATGTGCCAAGTGGAATTTACGGTAACTTCCCCACAACTTTCTGATTTTTGGGCTTTCCAAGAGATATCACTTGTATAGAGTTCTACGCACAAAATAATTGATATAAAATTCCTCCTACCAGATATACTGCAGAATGTCCATTATCCAATGCAACCAGTCTCACTCAATTTGGATGCTCTAAGAAGAGGTTATGATCATTTTACCTGGAACACCTTCTTGAGACTAGTCAGATACCCTATCTTCCATAGGTTGTATATAAAAATGTACAATGACCCACAAGATGAACTTTTTACCACAGATACCTTACTAATTTCTGTGAATAGCCTCTGGAGTTCAGGGTCTTAAACATTAGAGAAATTTTTTTATAGCAAAAATTCCGCAATGCCCCAGTTCAGGATGATTCAAAAAGCCTATCTTGCACAAGTTGTATCGCAAAAGAAATATGAACTCAAAGGTTTAAATATGCAACTTCTCAGGTCATTATCTCTCATAGAATGGAAAATCAATACTCAAAATGGTAGTAGGGGATTTTTGGATAGACTTTATTCTATGGAAATGAAGTAGGAAGATGAAAATGTTCCATAGAAATTAAAACGCACCTTGGAAAAAAACCATAGGGTCTTCAAAGAAATTCATAAAGGGATACCTCCATATAGGGATCATGAATATCAAATTGAACTAATACCTAGAATTACTCCCAATAATAAAAGGCCTTATAGATATCCCAATCAAAAAAGGAGGGATATTGAGAAAATGGTACAATACATGCTATGTTCAAGTATTACTCAACCAAGAAAGACTTTATTTTTAGCTCTAGTAGTGATGGTGAGAAAAAACGATAATTCTTGGAGGTTGTGTCCCGATTGTAGAGACATAAACAAAATAACCATAAAGGATAAATTCCATATTCCAAATATTTATGAGCTATTAGATGAAATTCATGAAGCGACTTATTATACAAATCTAGATCTTAAATTAATATCCGACTAGATTAGAGTAAGAAAAGAAGAAATTCCCAAAACAACTTTTAGAACTCATTATAGGCACTATGAGTTCTTGGTCATGGCTTTTGGGTTGATTAATGATCCTTCTAATTTTCAAAGCCTTATGAACACAATTTTTCGACCCCAACGTAGAAAGTTTTTGTTGGTTTACTTTGATAATAAAATCATCTATAGAAAATCATAAAAACACCACATTAAACATGTGGATAAAGTCCTACAAATTCTTGATAACAATCAATTGTATGTAAAAATATCTAAATGTTATTTTGGGAAACAAGAAGTAGAGTATTTGGGTCATATTGTTTCAAGGGGAGGGGTTAAGGTGGACCCTCAAAAGATCAAAGCTAGTACAAAAGGCCTATTCCTAAGAACATCAAGAGTCTTAGATGATTTCTAGGTCTTACAAGATATTATCAGAAATTTGTTAAGAATTATGCATGCATTGTAGTCCCACTCACTTCTCTCGAAGAAACAATAATTTGTATCGAATGAAGAGGATACCTTGGCATTCTCACTCTTAAAATATGTGATTTCTTCTACACTAGTACCAACAACACCTGATTTTGGTAAAACATTCATAGTCGAATGTGATGCATCTGGACAGGGAATTGGAGTTGTATGAAATAATTAAAGGGAAAATTCTTGGTGAAATATACATATAAAAACGAAATAACATTAATTTTACATGCAATAAAAAATAATGACAATATATCATTGTGAGACATTTTAAATTAAAGACAAACCATGATAGCCTCAAGTAATTTTTGGAGTGAATATTGTCATCAGAAGAGAAAAAAAGATGGTTAGAAAAAATGCAAGTGTTTGATTTTGAAATAATCTACAAAAAGGGGAAGGAGAATGTGGTCACGGATGCCCTTTATAGAATAGAACAATATTCAATTTTATATTTTTTTATATCTTCCATTCCTTCTTGGTTGGAAGAATCTATCCATGAATAGAAAAATGAAAATAGTACGAGTCAAAAAATAAAATGTATAAAGGAAGGGATGAACGCTATGGAACATTCAAAGTGGAAGAGATATATTTTTTGTTGCAAGGGTAGAATATTTTTATGCCCTCAATCAAATTTGAATAAAAAAATATTAAGAGATTCTAATGACTCTCTAATGATCAGACATTCAGGGTTTTTTAAAGCATATCAAAGGATAAATTTTTTTTTTTTTTTGGGAAGGAGTGAAGAAGGACATTAATTTTTTTGTAAGATAATGTCATTTTTTCCAAAGCAATAAAGGAGAAACAATAAAAAATCCAAGGTTTCTTTAGCCTTAACATATACCTAATCAAATATGGGAAGCAATGTCAATGGATTTCATTAAAAATTTACTGAAATGAGTTAGTAAGGATGCCATTTTGTTATTGTGGATAAACTCACAAAATATGAACAATTTTGTGGAATTCAAAGTACATATATGGAAATTCAAGTGGAAGAAGTTTTCATGAAGGAAATTCATAGAATTCAAGGATTTATCAAAGTAATAGTAAGTCACAGAGATTCAAAATTCATAGGAAATGTTTCGAAATAATTATGGAATATGAGTAGAATAACACTAGTTATGAGCTCAAGATATCATCCACAAACATATGGTCAAACATAAATAGTTAAAAAATATTTAGAAGGTTATATACATTGAAATTATTTAGAAAATAAATGCCAATGGGTGAAATGGCTTTGCAGTGTATTTAACCCCAAAAATTTAGATAAATCACATGAAATGTAATGCAAAACATGAGAACAAAAGAGAAAAGAGAGATATGAATAGAGAGAAATGTTCACTTCCCTCTGAAAGGAGGAAACCTCTAGGGGAAATTCTCCAAATACAATAACAATTCTTTTCAAAGAAATACATAACCTTCTACTCAATATATATCTATTCGTAGAGAATGTTAACTACCTATGGGCCCCTTTTAATGAGGGCATACCGACTAATTTTGGTCTCATTACTAAAAGGGGCCCTTTATTACAATGAGTGATTATTAACTAACTATTTAATGGGCCTTATTCAAGGAAGGTGGCATTGTACATTTATAAATTATCTATGTAGGGGGGTTAGGTTAAGACTTTAAAATTACCTCTCCCTTAGAAATTAGTGTTTTCCTCAAGGATGAAACAAAGGAAATGATTGTAAAATCGCTATTGGTTCCCATGTGAAAACTTGTGATTGCATATATTTCCACTAGATAAATACTTCCTTGATCGTTTGTTGGCATAATTGGTACTCTCTCGTAGCCAATACCACTTTTGGTTGGAGCTAAATGGAACCTTCTTCATCATGTTCTGGAAGGTTGGTTTTCAACTTACAATTCAATCCCACAACTTTATTTAAACATGACAGATGAATGGTCGCATGAATCTTTGAGTGGGTTGGGACAACCTGGTTATAAGCGACCTGACCAATGTCTTGTATGATTTTATAGGAACCATAGAGATTTAGAGATACCTTCTAGGGAACTTTATATTTGAATGATGTTTCCTTATAAGGCTGATAGTGAAGAAACACTTTGTCCTCTTTGTTAAAACAATGTTCAGATCTATGTTGATCAAAATGTTTCATTCAATTTTGTGCCATAAACAAGTTTCTCTTGAGGATACAGATAATGTCTTCTTTGGTGTGAACCATTCTATCTACTACATGAACCTTGGAGGTTCCTTGTACATATAATGAAAATGATAGGGGTTCTTAGACATAAACAAATTCATATGGTGTCATTTTGGTAGCTCCATGATAAGTGTTTCTATACCACCATTCAACAAGAGGAATCCATTCTTCTCATTGCTACATATTTTGGGAAAAATAACATATCAAATAGGTTTCTAGACACATTTTGACCACTTTTGTTTCACCATTAGTTTGAGGATGATATAGAGTGCTCAAATTCGCCTGTGTACCTTGAATTTTAAATAGCTCATGAAAAAATGTTTTGGTGAAATTGGTGTCCCAATCTGAGACAATGGAAGTGGGCATACTATGTATCTTAAATATATAATCCGTGAAGGCATAGGACTACTGAGGAAGGAATGAAAGGATGAGATGTTGGATTACTGAGAGGGGGGGTGAATCAATAATAGAGCAATTTAATCCTTTTTAACTATATAATCAAAGTTTTATATCAATGAAACATTACATCCAATAACTTCATAGTAAATAAGCAATGAACAAATGAACAAACATACACATATACAGTACACCAGTGTTTTACGTCGAAACCCAAATCGGAAGAAAACCACATAATATTTTTTTCTTATATGTCTTGAAGAATTACATTCATTGGAAGCACCAACTTCCTTTGTTTTCCAGCTGCAATTGGAAGGAGGCTCCAACCCCCTAGTTTCTCAGGATACAACCTGAGGGAAGCTCCAACTCCGTAATTCTCTGGCTACAACTGGAAGGAGGCTACAACCCCCTATGTTCTCTAGCTACAACCAGAAGGTGGCTGTAACGAACCGCCTCGTTACGACAACCATTCTAGTACACAGGTGCAAATTTTTTTTTTGTGTTTACGGTGTGTGCGCGCGTGTAGAAGTAAAAACATACTTGACTCTATGTCGCCCCTTGACATCCAACAAGACGTGACCACGGTATTCATTGCAAGAAGCCAAAGCACACGACGAGTATCTGCAAACAACTAAGACCAT
>ML811855.1:14202-102578 GCA_009831015.1 Picea engelmannii | reverse complement strand
GAAACAATATCATCATAAATGAACAACTCAAATACCCCACTCCCTGACTCAATCCGGAGTCCAAGGGAGTTCTACCGATGCCTCTGCATCCTCCAGGTCCGAAACCCTGCACACTCAACGAAACTGAGTCAGCAGCACCTGTCGACATCAAGGTAGTAAAAACATCATGTCATATAACTCAATGCATCATAATGAAAGAAAAGTTTTATCATCATATAAATCCAGATCACTTGCGAGCAAGTGTCCTCAAATAATAAGTTTGGTAAGTGCGTCAGAGCGGGATGTTACAGTGGCTCCAACCACCTATCCTTGCCCAATCCTACCACCCTGAAGTAGAAGTAGAATGATGGAATCATTGTCAACCTGTCACTGTGAGATATACCTCTGTAAACCTGTACCAATAAATCTGAACCATGCATCAACCTATACCTCATTTTGTACCATAAACAAGTGCATCAACCATGCACCAACCTATACCAAATAACCTGTAATCAACCTGTACCATAAAAAAGTGCATCCAACCATCTACAAAGTATGTAACAATCATGTGTCAACTATTCATCAACTATGACTCATCAATATGTATCAACATCATCAACTATACACCTCATGTATGTACCAACTCATCAATTACTTGTCTCAACCATGTACTCAACATGTACCTCAACCAAAAGCCCTCGTCACTTTCATCATCCAAATATGATTTGTAGTTCTACAATAGATCTAGTGTATATGATCACATTCCTACAAACCTTCATTAAATTCAACAACAAGAGACTAGCATTTTCATCAAACGTTTCTTTAGTCTCACATGCCTAGTTTTGCATTAGTCAACAACACTAACTTGAAGTAATCATAACTTTGTACCTGTAATGTATAAAGATCTGAAAATGATAAAAAATGTTTGTAAGTGTTTTCTATACAATTCCTCCAAGTTTCATTACTTGGAACCTCTCAGATAATGATTTATAGCAAAAATGTCATACCTTGCTGAATTCTGGCTTATTCTAAAGAGCGACCTTGTAGAGCGTGCCCTGCATGTAATATTTGTTGAATTGATATGAAACTGTGACACATCATACTAAAGATGTTACCCTAACCAAAACATTTTGTTTTCCTAAATTGGGATCTGTTATGAAGAATTGATGACGTTTTTACCCAAAACACTTGTTTTTGACTAGTTTCGGGACTAGCCACAAACCTTATTTTGCACGGAGTGTAACTCAAAAAATAAAATTACCCACAAGAGAAATTTTTCACCACAGACACTTGGATATGTTTTATCAATGGCATAACAATTTCACGGTCTAAATAATTATAGAAAAAAATTTATAGTGAAAATGGTGAGATGACTTGTAAATAACATACTTTAGAAAGCACCATCAAAAGAATTTATCCTTTCTTGCATTTCAACATTGTTTTCTTCACCTTCCCTATGAATTTAGGCTTAGATATCCTTGTTTACCTTAGAAACCTATAGATATTCAATATGCTCAAGTGTGAATAAAATGAGAGAGCCTTGCCTCTTCTTTATACACTCCAAGTAGCTTCCTTAAAAATATCTTCTAGGTCACTTGGCCCCACTTTCATTTTTTTAGGGTTAACCCACTTCTAATTTCTCCATTAAATTTATTATTGAAATAATTTATTTTGTATTCACTTTGAATTATAATACAATAATTACTTCACTTTATTATTTACCTTTTAAAATCTTTTAAACCACTTTGACTACTTTGACCTTTTGGGGCTTCTAGATGACATATGAGGGTCCTCCAACTTCGTAAGGCCATAACTCCCAAACCGTGAGGAGTTATGTGACGTTCCACATACCAACAGAAATGTAATGACATGTAATATCCATAAAGAATAGTATTATCTGAAAATATATTATAACTCACACCGTTATCCATAAAACAAACTTGGGTCCATTACCCAAACCTGGGGTCTCCAACTTCTCATGGCCATAACTCTCTAACCATGAGGAGTTATGTGACATTACACATACCACTGGAAATGGAATGACAAACACTATCCATATATGATAGTTTACCTGACAAATTCATTGTCCTTCATCTCATTATTCCACAATTAAGAATCGGTTCTCTTACTCCGCAAAGCATATTCCCATGAGGGATTTCACCATAAGGGGACCACTTTGGAGTTCATCCATCTTTAATTATTATCAACCATGAAAAGACAATAATGAGTCATATTTACATAAAAAAATCTTGGGTCCATTACCCAAACCTTTGTGTTGCAGGGCTTTCTTCAAGGGTTGACATCAATGACAACCAACATTAATCAACAATCTCCCCCTTTGACATTTATGGAAACACTCTGATGCAATACTAAAATCAAATCACTCATGCTCCCCCTAGAACCATGCCTTTGTCCTCTATATCTGATAAATTTGCCTCTTTCCTCTACATCTTATAAATCTGCTCCCCTTGGAAGCATGCCTCTATCCTCTGTATCTGATAAATCTCTCCCCCTTTGTCATCAATGGCAAAGGTATCTTTCCATCCAGGGCTGCTCCCCCTGATTGAACTGTCCTCTTATGGTGCTTCCTCAGGTACATATAAGACATACAAGATAAGCATTCAAAAAGCATTCAAAAACAATTCATTTTGGAGTATAAATAACTCCAAGTCTTTGGCGAAGATATTCAAAGGCTTCCCGTGGAAGTGGTTTTGTAAAGATGTCTACCACTTGTTCTTTTATGCCCACATACTCAACTCTGATGTTCTTTTCTACAACGTGTTCCCGTAAAAAGTGATACTTGATTGGAATGTTCTTCGTCTTGGAGTGCATCACCAGGTTTTTTGAGATACCGATGTCACTTGTATTATCAAAATATATTGGAATGGGCTCATCATACTCAACCTGTATATCTGTCAAAGTATGTTTCATCCAAAGAACCTATGTACAACATGTTTCTGCTACAATATACTCTACCTCGACTGTAGATAGAGACACCGATGATTGTTTCTTTCTTCACCATGATACCAAACACTCACCTAAGTATAACGCTGCTCCACTGGTGCTTTGTCGGTCATCAATACAACCTGCCCAATCTGGATCTATGTAAGCGATAAGTGATAGATATTTTCCTTTTGGATACCATAATCCAAACTCTTTTGTTCCTTTGAGATATCTTAAAATCCTCTTTACTGCTAATATATGTGATTCATTTGGTGCTGCTTGAAATCGTGCCACCTGTCCAACTGCATGCATTACATCTGGTCTAGATGATGTCACATATAGTAGGCTTCCAATCATTGAACTGTATTGCCTCTGATATGTAGACTTTGAATCATCATCTTTGCTCAACTTACAACTGGTTTGCATGGGAGTGATAACTGGTTTGCAATCTTCCATTTCAAACCTCTTTAGCATTTCTCTAATATACTTGGTTTGAGAAATAAAAATTCCTTGGTTGCTTTGACGTATCTGAAGTCCCCAAAAGAAGGATAGTTCTCCAAATAATGACATTTCAAATTCATTATGCATGTTTTTTGCAAATTTCTTTCTTAATCTATCATCATCACTACCAAAAATAATATCATCTACATAAACTTCAATTAATAAAATATTACCTTGACTTACCTTGATGTAGAGGTTGTTGTCTGTACTTCCTTTTCTGAATCCTATCTGCTGCAGATACTTATACAGTCTGGAGTACCATGCTCTAGGAGCCTGTTTTAGACCATACAAGGCCTTCTTTAATTTACATACATAGTATGTGTTCTGTGACAACTGAAATCCTTCTGGTTGTTCAATGTAGACTTCTTCTTCAAGTTCCCCATTTAGAAAAGATGATTTTACGTCCATCTGATATACTCTAACATTTTTGGAGCATGCATAAGCTAAAAGTAAACGGATTTCTTCCATTCTGGCAACTCGGGAAAATGTCTCTTTAAATTCGATTCCTTCAATCTGTGCATATCCTTTAAATACCAATCTAGCTTTGTTCCTTGTAACTTTCCCATCTTCATTCAACTTATTCCTAAAAAACCATTTTGTGTCAATCACATTCTTATTCTTTGGTCTTGGAACCAATTCCCAAGTGTCATTTTTCTCTATTTGATCCAATTATTCATCCATGGCCTTATTCCAAAATTCATCCTTGCTGGATTCTTCAAAACAGTTTGGTTCAATTGTAGACAAGAGTGCTAGGTGTGTTTGTTCTGGTGAACAGATTTTTCTTCTAGTCTCAACTCCTGCATCTTTGTTTCCAATAATCTGATCTGAAGGATGATTATTTTGTACTAGTTTTCTAGGTGTCTTTGGATATACTTTATGAACATGCTCTTCTTCTTCTGTCAGATTCTCTTCATCTTCATCTTCCTCTTCTACTTCTTTTTCATCTTCTTCTTCAAAAAGTTGTTGCATTGATTTGTTTTCTTCTTCCTTCAATTATGGTCTTCCTGTTTCATCAATTGTTACGTTGATGCTTTCCAAAACTTAGTTCAATATTATATTGTAACACTTGTATGCTTTCCTTGTACTTGAGTAACCAACAAGTATTCCTTTGTCCAAACGAGAGTCAAACTTTCCCATTCTGCCATCTTCTCTTTTGATGTAACATTTGCTTCCAAAAACTCTGAAGTGCTTCACATTTGTTGGTCTTCCTTTCCATAGCTCGTAGGGAGTTTTATCAGTGTTGTTATTGAGCATTACTATGTTTTGAATGTGAACTATTGCATGCACTACCTGTGTCCAAAATATATCTATCAATTTGGAATCCATTAGCATTGTTCGAGCCATTTCTTGTATTGTCTTGTTATTTCTTTCAACGACTCCATTCTATTGAGGTGTCCTAGCAACAAAGAATTGCTTTTTTATTCCATGACTGCTATAGTAGTCCATAAATTCCTTTGAAGTGAACTCTCCTCCATTATCAGCTCTCAAACATTTGATTCTTGAATCCATCTAATTTTCAGCCATTTCCTTGTAGATCTTGAAGTTTTCAAAAGATTTTCACTTGTTCTTGAGAAAGAAAACTGTAGTCCTTTTTGTATAATCATAAACTAATAACATAAAGTATTTTTCACCTTTTAAGCCCTTTGTTGTAGCTGTTCCAACTAGATCAATGTGAAAAATTTCCAGTGGTCTTGTTGTTGAATATTTCTTTGATTTGAACCTGGTCTTTGTTTTCTTTCCTTGTTGACAATGCTTGCATAAGTGTTGGTTGGTTTCGTGATTTGGGGCATTTCTCTGACTGCTTCTCTTTTGCTGACTTTGACAAGGTTATCAAAATGAATGTGATCCATTATTCTATGCCATAGCCAACTTTCATCTTCCTTTCCTAGACAACACTTTTCATTTCCAATTTCACTTAACACATATATGTTGTTTGAAGTTCTTGCAGCTGTACCGACCAATTTCCATGAACCTTATTTTCTTATCTCACACTTTTTTGAATCAAAAGTAAGTTTATGACCTTGGTCACACATTTGACTCACACTTAGAAGATTATGTTTCATATCTTCTACCAATAGAAAATTTTGTGCCTTTTCATTCTTGTTCCCAATTCGGACTGTGCCTTCTCCAATGATTTTGGATGAATTATCATTTCCAAAGGAGACTGATCCATTTTTCTCTTTTTGTAATATAAGAAATTTTTCTTTATCACCTATCATGTGTTTTGAACATCCACTGTCAACATACCATCTGTGTTTCTTCTGCTTAGCTTGTAGAGTGACAGTGAATTCTTCATTGTTATACTGATCTTGCTTTATTATCCATGTTGTTTTCTGAGGTTCTTGTCTATGATTGTTGTTATTTTGTTGAGGTTTTTTAGGAGGGAATGTCATTCTGCAATCCTTGGCAATGTGTCCAAAATTGTTACATTTGTAACATTCCACTTCAATTCTCAAAGATTCAAACCTATTGTAACTTCTTCTTTGTGTGTCACTAGGTCTCCTTGAATAATCCCTTTGTGTATAACTCTCAAATTTGTTACTGTTCCTGTTGTTAGCTCTGCAATTCACAACATTGTGTCCAAAATTATTACATGCATAACATAAACAAAAAAATATAGTTTGGTACCTAGGAGTTGAAGATCTTCTAAAAGGAGGTTATATGATGAATCCTTCTTCTTCTTGAGGCCTATTTGTCTGTTGTTGATTTTAAAATATGAATCTTCTTGATGGAGGAGTGTCCCTTTAATCTTCCTTGTATATCTTCATATCCTCTTTGATTGTTTTTGCATATCTCTTTGGATTTGTTCGTTGCTCTGTTGTTTTGGAGCTTGATCCCTTTTCTGTCTAATTGTATCTGAGTCTGGACTTGTTAAGATGAGATTTTTGACTGCTAATAATGTCATCCAGAACTTTTGAGTTATTTTGCATATTTTTCTTTTGAATATCATTTGTTAGTGTGACAACCTCTGCTTCCAAGTTTCCAATGATATTGTCTGTTTCTTCTAGTTGTTCTTTGAGTGCTTGTTCAATTCTTTTATCTTATTCTATTTGAACCTTCAATTTTGTGATCATTTGTTCTAGTTCTCGAGTGTCCTTTTTCTTGTCTAGTTCTTCTTGTAGTTTCTTGTTTTTCTTCTTTTCTCTTCTGATAACTTCTATGGCACACATTAATTCTTCTCGATAGTCAAATTCCGCCTCTTCAATTTCTTCTTTGACTTCTTCAGCTTCTTCATATTCTTCTTCGGAGTCTTATTTGTCAGAGTCTTTTATTGCCATGAATAGAACTCTTCATGTCTCATTGTCACTGACTTCATCTTCATCTGATGATGAGATGTATTCTTTGGTGTATAAGCTTTTCTTGAAAACTTTCTTTGTAGTTCTTTTTCCTTTATATGTGTGTTTTCCTTTTGAGTAACCTTCATCAATTCTCTTTTTATTATGAAGACATTTGTTAGCAAAATGACCAATACCATCACAATTAAAAAAAATTAAAGGGAGCTTACCTCTATACCTATTGTTGGTTCCCTTGTTCAGTCTTTTGATGAAGTTGACCACTTCTTCATCATCTTACAAGGTGTCACTGCTGCTTCTATATTCTTATTGTTCCTTTTTCTTTTACTTTGATATTTTGGATGCCTTGAAGGTTTCTTCTTTTACATTTGGATTTTCCTCTTCAGTTCTCATTTCATATGCTGTGAGGATTCCATACAGTTTGTCCATGCTTATTGAGTCTAGATCTGATCTTTCTTCTAGTGATGATATCTTAGGGTTGAATCTCATAGGAAGAGATCTTAGTATCTTTTGAACAATTACAGATTCTTCAATTTCTTCTCCCAATCCTATGATTCCATTCACTATTTCATCGACTCTTAAGAAGTAGGTTGTGATATCTTCATCTTCCTTCATTTTTAGTTGTTCGAACTGACCTCTATAAGTCTGAAGCTTTGCTTCTTTCAATTTTGTATCTCCTTCATAAATATTTTGAATCTTGTCCCAAATCTCTTTAGCGGATTTACAGTGTGCAACTTTGTTGAATACCATATCACTGAGACCATTCAAAAGTGCATTTGTGGATTTGGAATTATTCTCACCGAGTTTTGCTTCTTTGTCATTTGTTGGTGTAACTGATGGTGTTGTGTATCCATCTATAATTAATTGCCAAACTTGAAATCCCTGTGCCTGTATATATGTCCTCATCTTTATGCTCCAAAAAGCATACTTCTGTCCATCAAATTGTGGTATTCCATTTTTATATGAGTTGGTACTCTCTATGATCTACCTTTCAGTGGTTAAATTGTTTTTTGAAGGAACTTGCTCTGATACCAATTGTTGGATTACTAAGAGGGGAGGGTGAATCAGTAATAGAGCAATTTAATCCTTTTTCACCATATAATCCAAGTGTTATATCAATGAAGCATTATCATCCAATAACTATAGAGTAAATAAGAAATTAACAAATGAAAAAACATCCACATACAAAGTACACTAGTATTTTACGTGGAAACCCAAATCGGGAGAAAAACATAGAATGATTTTTCTTATATGTCTTGAAGAATTACATTCATTGGAAGCACCAACTTCCTTTGTTTTCTAGCTGCAAATGGAAGGAGGTTCCAACCCCCTAGTTTCTCGGGCTACAACCTGAGGGAAGCTCCAACTCCACAATTCTCTGGCTACAACCATAAGGAGGCTACAACCCCCTATGTTCTCCGGCTACAACCGGAAGGTGGCTACAACCACATGTCCTTGCCTCGTCCTGCCACCCTGAAGTAGAAGTAGAATGATGGAACCATTGTCAAACTGTCACTGTGAGATATATCATTGTAAACTTGTACCAATAAATATGAACCATGCATCAACCATGCATCAACCTGTACCTCAACCTGTAATAAACCTATACCATAAACAAGTGCATCAACCATGCACCAACCTGTACCAAATAACATGTAATCAACCTGTGCCATAAAAAAGTTAATCCAACCATGTACCAAGTATGTACCAATCATGTGTCAACTAGTCATCAACTATGACTCATCAATATATACCAACATCATCAACTATACACCTCATGTATGTGCCAACTCATCAACTAATTGTCTCAATCATGTACTCAACATGTACCTCAACCAAAATCCCTCATCAATTTCATCATCCAAATATTATTTATAGATCTATAATAGACTTGGTGTATATTATCACATTCCTGAAACCTTCCTTTACTTCAACAAAAAGAGACTAACATTTTCATCAAACATTTCTTTAGTCTCACATGGCTAGTTTTGGATTACTCAACAACCCTAACTTGAAGTAATCATAAATTTGTACCTGTAATGTTAAAATATTTGAAACTAATGCAAAATTTTATTCAATATATTTTTTGCAATTCCTCCAAGTGTCACTACTTGGAACCTCTCAAAAAAGGAGTTATAGCAAAAATGGCATACCTTGCTGAATTTTGGATTATTCTAGAGAGAGACCTTTTAGAGAGTGCCCCGCACCAAATATTTGTTGAATTGATATGAAACTATGACACATAATACTAAAGACATTACCCTAACCAACACATTTTGTTTCATAGAATTTGGATCTGTTATGAATAATTTATGACGTTTTTACCCGAAACACCTATTTTTGACTAGTTTGAGGACTAGCCACAAACCCTATTTTCCACAGAGTGTAACGCCAAAAATACAATGACCCAGAACATGATTTTTTACCACAGATACTTGGATATATTTTATCAATGGAATATAAATTTCATGGTTTGAATCATTATATAAAAAAATTTATAACGAAAATGGTGAGATGACCTGTAAATAACATACCTTAGAAAGCACCATCAAAAGAATTTATCCTTTCTTGCATTTCGGCTTTCTTTTCTTCACCTTCCCTCCGCATTTCGGCTTAGATATCATTGGTTACCTCAGAAACATATAGATATTCAATATTCTCAAGTGTGATTAAAATGAGAGAGCCTTGCCTCTTATTTATACTCTCTAAGTAGCTTCCTTAAAAACATCTTCTAGGTCACTTGGCCCCACTTTCCTTATTTTAGGGTTAACCCACTTTTAATTTCTCCATTAAATTTATTATTGAAATAATTTATTTTTTATTCACTTTGAATTATAATACAATCATTACTTCACTTTATTATTTACCTTTTAAAATCTTTTAAACCACTTTGACTACTTTGACCTTTTGGGGCTTCTAGATAATATATGAGTGTCCTCCAACTTCGTAAGGCCATAACTCTCAAACCGTGAGGAGTTATGTGATGTTCCAGATACCACCATAAATGGAATGACAGGTAATATCCATATAGAATAGTATTATCTAAAAATATATCATAACTCATACCATTATCCATCAAACAAACTTGGGTATATTATCCAAACCTGAGGTCTACAACTTCTCATGGCCATAAATCTCTAACCATGAGGAGTTATGTGATGTTCCACATACCACCAGAAATGGAATGATAAGAACTATCTATATAGGATAGTTTACATGACAAATTGATTGTCCTTCATGTCATTATTCCACAATTAAGCATGGGTTCTCTTACTCTGCAAAGCGTCTTCCCGTGAGGGCTTTCACCATAAGGGGAGCACTTTGGAGTTCATCCATATTTACTTCTTATCAACCATGACAAGACAATAATGAGTCATATTTACATCAAACAATCTTGGGTCCATTACCCAAACTTTTGTGCTGTGGGGCTTTCTTCAAGGGTTTACATCAATGACAACCAACCTTAATCAACATGAGAAAGGTCACAAAAAAGAGAAACTTTTGAAAGACGTTGGAGAACCACCATGGTGATTGATTTGTTTCCTACTTTTGGGAGTCCCACGATAAAATCTATTGAAATTTCTATCCAAATATATGTTTGGATTGATAATGGTTGCAACGTCCCTAGTATATTCATTGCCTCTCCCTTTTTTGTTTGGAAAGTGTCATGTGATGCTACAAAGTTTTGGATATATTTTTTCATGTTGTCTGAGAAGAATGAACGCTTAGTCCTTTCCTTGTTTTTATGAAATTTGGAGTGACCAAATGTAGGTGATGAATGTTTCTCCTTTAAGACTCATCTTTTTAGGGACAAATCATTTTCTGTTATAATGCAACCTTTATAACACAATGTATCTTATTTCCATGCATATTGTTTAGGTGGGTTGGGATATAATTGAAGCCATTGAATGTGTTTCTTTAAATTATCATTTTCTATCCATTCCTTGTGAGCCTCTTCTTGAATCCATTTTGGGCTTGGTAATGATAAGGTAAATAGTGACCTATCCTTTTCAAATTTCTTGGATAAATAATTAGCAACAACATTATATTTACCCTTCTTGTATATGATCTCATAATCATACCCCAACATCTTGGTGACCCATTTGTGTTTCTATGGTGAATACAATTGTTGTTCAATAAACTACTTCAGGATATGATGGTTAGTATTGATATGAAAATTCCTCCCTATGAGGTATGGGTGCCAAGTCTCCACTCCATGAAGGATAGCCATTTTTTCTTCTCATATGTGGGTTTTCCCAAATTTTTGTCACACATATGTTTATCAGTGAATGTTAAGGGGAATCCTTCTTGCATTAATACTACTCCAATTCCTCTCCCTAAAGAATCACATTCTAATAAAAAGTCTTATTAAATTTAGGTACAAATAATACTGAAATAGTACACATGGAATTCTTTAAAGCACCGAATGTCTATGCTACAATATCACTACAAAAATAGTCATTCTTTTTAAGGGGTGAAGTTAGGGGAGATGCATTTTTTCCATAATTTTTCAGAAATTTCCTGTAGTAGATTGTATTTCCTAAGAATCCCTTTAAACTCTTAATTATTTTTCATTGGGGCCAATCTTGCATAGCCGCCACTTTCTTAGGATCAAATCATACGCCCTCCTGACTTACAATGTGAACCAAATATTCAACCTCATGATCCCAAAAGAACATTTGGTATGAATCAAAAATAATTTTTTGTCTCTCAAACGTTGTAAGGAATTATAAACATGATCTATGTGTGATTCCCATGTTTGACTGTAGATCAAGATATCATCAAATAATACTAGCGCAAAATTGTGTAGGAAGGGTTTGAAAATATTATTAATGAGACTTTGGAATGTGGATGGAGAATTACAAAGGCCAAAAGACATCACTAGAAACTCATAAGGACCTTCATGCATTTTTAAGGATGCATTTGGAATGTTAGCCTCTTTCATCCTAATTTGGTTGTATCTTGAACATAGATCAAGCTTAGTGAAAAAAAAATATCCATTAAGTTCATCAAGGAGATCATCAATAATTGGGATGGGAAATGTTTCCTTTATTGTTAACTTATTGAGAGCCCAAAAATTAGGACACATGCCAATTTCCATCCTTCTTTAATATTATGAATACTAATGATGATTAAGGGCTTGTATTGGGATGGATGATCCCCACCTGTAATATCTCATGAATGATATTTTATATTTCATTCCTTTATGCAAAAGGGTGCATATAAGGATGTAAATTTGGTGGTTGACTTCCTAAAATTAGGGGAAACCCATGGTCATGATCTCCTCAAGAAGGGGGCAAACCCTTTAGTCTCTTGAATATTGGATGATGTTTGTCATGGACTAGTTACAAGTCTGGTTGGACTTCTTGTGTTGGGTTATCCATAACTTGTATGGCATCAAATTGGAAAATAATGCTAGACTGACCCTCCTTTAATAACTTCTAAATATGACTAGAGATGACTATTTTAGGAGAGCCTTCTCAAATCCATCGAAGGGTGTGTACATGACCCTATTTAGTGAAACTAATATAGATTTATTTAAAATCCATGGTTATTTTTTCCAATAAACATAGCCATTCTTCCCCCAATACTATATCACACCCACCCATATTGATGGAAAATATATGGGTTTTGATTTGATATTCTCTGTCAGTGTTTCATGGAAACCTACACAGGAGACCTAGCTAAAGCATACACAAACAAAGATTATCAAGAAAAGGAAGAGAGATACACAATGAAGAATGAGAATCAATGTATATTATGATCTAATCAATGAGTGAGTGATATTCACTCATATAGACAATGACATCCTATAATTAGGAATGCATGCATAATAGTGATGGTATAAAATTTCAAAGTCTAAAATAGAACTAGTCATTCAACTCCCAGTGAACTAGTGTTCCTCTCACTGAAATAGTGTGCCGAAAATAGAAATTTCTCCAACACCCCCCTTGAATATCGCTATGGAGTAAAAAATGAGTCCAGACTACTAGGCCATATTAGGTAATCATGTATAATGCAACTAATGAACACTGGATAAAAATGATGAAAGAGGGAAAACCATGTGGGAACAAAACCCCCCTTCAAAAGATAATGTATCAGAAGAATAAAATGGCAGCTGGTAGGTAACTGTGTTCTTCATTACAAGATGATCCTGTAAATTCTGAAAATTATGCTCACTGAAAGTCTATGTGAAGATGTAGAAATATTTATGGACCTGATGAAGTCCTTTGGAAACCTGTCGGGCCTTGTACGTCTTGATCCTGTAAACCCATCTTCACCTGAAAATATTCCTTTCTGGTGGAAGTGGAACCAGATTCCAAGTGTGATTCTCTAGGAGTGAGTCATACTCCTTTTGCATGGATGTTTTCCATAATGGATTTCCCACAACGTTATTGTAGAGTTGTGGTTCAAAAGATTAAACCATATAGCAATGCATGGGAATCACGGGTTCTGAAGTTGAAAGTACATAAGAAAGCTCCTCATGCTGAGATCGATTCCTCCTCAAATCCAATGGATTCCCTGCAAGGTTTCCTTTTTCTTGAAGTGTGGTCTATTCCTTCTTGGGCATCTGTTGAAGCTTCGACGGTGGATTATTATCTGGTTGTACTACCTTCTTATTTCCATGTATATAATCTGAGTGTATGGAATCATCTCTAATGTCTAAAACTGATGGAAGAACAAGAGTATATGCATGTTGCACTGGAGGTGCATGCAAAGTACTCTCCTTATGTGTAAGTAGAAAAGAGGAATCATCGTCAGGAAACTTAGTCAATTTATACAACCTTGACTTGTGATCCACCTCACCAATTGCAATAATGGAATTATCATGCATGTCAATTACTGAAACTGAATCTGATGTAAATTCAACCTTTTTACCTTTCTGAGTGATCTCATAAACTGAGCACAGATTCATAGAAATATTTGGAACGTGTAAAAGATTCTCAAAAATACCATTATGGAGTTCCACTCTCCCCTCTCCTACAACTGCTACTGGAGTATCATCGCCCATGAAAATAGAGGATCTTGAGCATGGACTCAAAGAAGAGAAAAATTCCTCTTTCTTTGCCATATGATGGGATGCATTAGAATCTATAATCCATGAATCATATGAGGAATTAATTGCAACCAGAGAATGATGATTACCTTTTGTAGGAGCATGATCTTCTTCCTTCTGCTTCTTGACTCCCTATGGAATGAGGTTTCCAAGGTTTTTCTATTGAAGTGGATGTTCCATAAGATCGATCTTCTTCTTCATGAATTTGGATTCTTCATGATTCGGTTTATCATAGTAAGTGAATTTCTTTCCTTTATTCTTCTTCTTGGAATCTGAAGAATCTTTGGAACTTGAAGAATCATTAAAGGGTTTGGAATATCCCTCCTTCTCATTTTGTTTCTCCTTCCAATTATGTTTGGATGATCCTTTTCGATAATGCATAGTGAGTGCATGTGCTTTGGGATCCTTGATGAGGCCCATCTGTATGAGTTTTGTCTTCTCTTGTGTGAGAGACTCAATGAACTGAGCCAACGTAGGCATTTTCCAATTTTCTCCCAAAAGACATATGCCAGAATGGAAATTGTAGACATATATAATGTATTATGGTCCTAGCCTAACCAATATTGTTAGAGTAATTTGTTTATCTTGTGTAGACTTGTCAATACCACATTCACCCAAGATCAATAGCAAAGATTTAAATTTAGTAAAAAAATCATGTATATTATCAAAAAATTTAGGGTCTAAGGTATTCAACTCTACCTCAAGCATATGACCTCACATCTCATCCTTCTTAACAAAGATTCCTTCCAAGGTGGTCCATATCTCATAGGGATCCTTGCATGTGGCAACATGAAACCATAAATCAATGGATATTAGCTCAAGAAGTAGTCATGTGGCCTCATCCTTACAGTTCGCCCATCTGGTCTTCTCAAGCGACAATGTAAGTTATGTTTCTATCACCATCGTCAAATTATATAGTCCTTTTCTTTTGAGTTGGAATGCGGCCTTCATATTACACTCAAAATAGTTGTATAGTGTGAGTATTATCACCAAAATATATTGAAGAAGTTTCATCGCCTCCATCCTACTATTCTTTCTCAAAATAGTCTAAAAACCCAGATCGTGGATTCTGAGATATGACAACCGGTTCTATGGCAGATATAGATATGATAAAAAAAACTATATATCCTAAAATATGATGTTTGTTTTGGATATTTTTTGGTGCGCATAAGCATCCCTATGTTATACGTCTCTGGTCAAAATTCCAGCCTGACCCAGATTGTGGATTTCGAGATATGGCTATTTTACTGCAGAAAACCAATTTTCTCAATGGCTATTGAATCCTCACACCCTAGAGAAGGATAAAGTGCGACAATGATGAATTGTCACACCTAGTGAAGGACATAGAACAATGATTGTGAAAAACTGAATTGTCTCACCCCGTATGAATAAAACAGTGCGACGACGTTGCACCTTAGTTGTGTATAGGCTGTGACGATGTGACCGTCACACCCTTCGATAGGGATAGGCTACGATGATTGGAATCATCACACCTTTCGATAGGGATAGGCTATGATGATTGGAATCGTTGCACCTTTCGATAGGGATAGGTCACGATGATTACAGAAACTAGGTTTACTCAAATCCTCCTTCGCTCTTCTCTGGCTTCTCTGGGTTGCTCCAAGCAGCTTGACTCTGATACCATGTAAGTGTTTCATGGAAACCTGCACAATAGACCTAGATAAAGCATACAAAAACAAATCTTATCAAGAAAAGGAAGATAGATACACAATGAAGAATGAGAATCAATGTATATTATGATCTAATCAATTAGTGAGTGATCTTCACTCATATAGGAAATGACATCCTATAATTAAGAATGCATGCATAATGATGGTATAAAATTAGAAAGTCTAAAATAGAACTGTTCAGTTAGCTCCCACTGAACTAGTGTTACTCCCACTGAACTAGTGTTACTCCCACTAAACTAATGTGCCGAAAATAGAAATTTATCCATGAGTCTCTTATTTGGAGTCCAATGTTTTCACATCTTCCCCCATATTTCATCATTCCTCCATTGGATATCATGATTTGAGAGTTGGGAATTGGGTGTACTTAATAATGGGTACACACCACTATGAACTAGGACTATCTACTAGTTGATGTAACCCATGAGCTTCAAGGGTTGTGAAGTTGACATTCCTGATAATGCATGGAGGGAGATAAGTGGTTTTTCATGATATAATGGAGGTTATATATCTAATTGGTTTGAGTGTTGGCATATTCAACTTGTAACTATGGTGTCTCTTCGATACTTATATATCCGGCTAGGGCATGAGTGATCATATTGATTTGGAATAATTTCTATTCTTTACACTGATGACCAACAACATGTTTTTCATCACAATTATAGAAGAGTCCTTGTCTCTGGTTATCTTCCATTTTCATTGGAAACGAATTTTGTACCTTCAAGGGATGAGTAGGATTTATGCTTGGGGAAGTACCTTGGGGAGGACGAGTCCAAGGAATGAGGTTTATTTATTTATCTGTGCAATGATCATTGTCTCTACTTCTAGGGCCCATTGTGTCACTTTTAACTACACAGCGAGATGCTGAATTATAATGTGTGCTCAAATATCTTCCTTGAGGCCACTAATGAAATGTTATTAATAGAAATATTTTTTTAAGTTCTTTCTACGAAAATCTAACTGCTCAAAGGTTGGCATAAAATTTGTGATTGAGCATGTTTGACATAACTTGGTAAGTTGCCTCAAATAGTGAGTATATTTATCAAAATGTTAATAGAAAAATTTTAAAAATTGACTCCAAGTGATATATATTACATATTCATTTTTATGACATTACCACTATTGCCATCATTCCAGATCTAGATACAATACCCCCACCCTGTGTTTTTTCATGTCATCAATAATCCTGTAGAAGGAGAAGTAATGTTCCATTTTGTTGACCAATCCATACAGGTTAGAACCATGAAACATGTTTAGTTCCACCTTAGGAGAATTATGCCATATGTTATTATCCTTTGATATATTGTTGTGAGAACCTGGTGAGGATTGTAGGTGGTTAAATAGTTTTGATTGAGAAGTTTGTTCATAGTGTTTCTCAATGTCATGGGGATTTCAATGGTTTTCTTCTGGTATGCCTTGAATTTTCATACAATTCAAATTCTCAATATATTTCTATTGTAAGTTGTTGAACTTCTCCTCCAACTTCTTATCCAACCTCTTATCCAACATTGCATTGAACCCACTTATTTCATCCTAAATTTTCTTAAGATAATCATCCATGCAGTCAAATCTTTTTTTAGTAGAGCATGTTTTCATGTTGTTCGAGGAAGTATGAGGGATTTTATAGGTATCCTTCATAGGTGAGCTCATTGAGATAAGCATTAGGTCTCGAGGACAAGGGAGTGTCAAGTGTTATAGCTCTATGATATATGTGTGGGGTCCAACAATAGTACTTGGACCAATATATAAAGGAATTAACTAAGGATTCTCAACAGTTCCCTTATTCTACTACTCGATTATTGAGGTACTGAAAGCGACCTCCCCAATTGTTGTTCTAGGTATACGATAATAACAATATGGCCGATTGGTTTTTCTAGGATTATTTTTAGGTATACCGAAGGGAATTCCTATATACAATAGGGTAAGTAGAAGTGATATTCTGTATAAATGGAAGTGATATTGCATTTACATGTACTTTTTGATATGGTACTACTTGAAGGGATACAGGGGTTACAGGGGTTTCCAACAAGGCAAGGTGAAACCATGTGTAGTTCATGTGTGTATTCTTCCCCTACCATAATTTTACCCAATGAACGAATATCACTATTAATTAAATATTTAAGAATATGTATCTAAAATAAAATAAAAATTATGAGCTTGTTAACGCGATAAAAATATCTTAGAATCACGAAAAATAACTCTTGCATGGTAGGGCTTGAGGATGAAAATGTGAAATGACCACAAATTTAGGTATAATTAGTTGATTGGATATTATGAACCCAATTATGAAATTCCATATATTTTATGGATATAATGGCATTGGTTTTACTGAAATCTATGCACCCTCTCAAAAGATATCCAATCTGTGAAATTCTTGGTTGTCACAGGAAGAAACCCTAAAAACAACATATTTTGAATTGACAATATCTCCACTTTACAGACTTTGTTTTGGATGATTTTTTTTTTAATTGGGTGGTTATTCGAGAGGAATTCGTACCTATATCTTGTTTCTTCAAATTATGCAGAAAATTTTTCTGAAATCGACCTGAATATTGTCATCTTATTTTTTCCGTAAAAAATCTATGTAAAGAAAACAATTCTCCCATTTTGTTCCCAAAAACTCTCCCACTTCATGCCCAAGAAAGAGATCTAATACCACTTTTACTGTACTTAACCCCAAAAATTTAGATAAATCACATGAAATGTAGTGCAAAACCCAAAAACACAAGAGAAAAAATAGATAACAATGGAGAACAATGTTCACTTTCTTCTTCAAGGGGGAAACCTCCAAAGTTAATGCTCCAAATACAATAACAATTCTGGACAAAACAATACATAATGTTATACTCAACTAATTTGGGTCTTAAATTACTAAAAATGATGCTTTATTACAATGAGTTGCTATTAACTAATTATTTAATGGGACTTATTCAAAGAATGTGGCGCATACATTAATAAAGTATCTATGTAAGGGGGTAGTGTAGGAACCTAATAGTATTCCTCTATAATAATGGTGGTAAAATACCACCTATTAGACATCTACTAAGATGTTCCCATATGAATCCCTTTATGGCTATCTATCTCCTAGTATCTCATACTTTTTTTTAGGACCAGTCCAAAGTAAAGGATATAGAGTCACATATGGAAAACACTAAAGAAAAATTGACAATTCTAAAGGAAAATTTTCAAATGGCACAAGATATGATTAAGAAACAAGTATATCAACATTGAACTGAAAGAGAATTTGATGAGGGTGATTGGGTATTTTTGAGACTGCAACCTTATAAGTAATCTACTCTTAAAAATAAGAAGAATAAGAAATTATCTCCAAAATTGCATGGACCCTACAAGATTATTCGTAATATTGGACAAGCAGTGTATGATTTGTATTTTCCTTCTTCTGTTATTCATAAGGTTGTTAATGTATCTTTCCTAAAAAGGGTTTTGGGAATAAATATGCTAGTACAATAAGAGCTTCCAGGATTATATGAAGATGAGAATCTAATTCTTGAATTGGAAAAAGTTACAGATAGGTGTTCCACACATTCCCTTAGAATATCCATCTCCTTCTAGGGCTCTAGTGCTTATGGTAAAGAATCTCCATGTTGGGACTCTCAGGATTCACAGCTGTGAGAAAGCTTAACCAAGAGGCCCTCAAACAACCATCTGTATCCATTCTTAGACCAAGAGAACCTGAATTCAACCCGAGTGAGTGAAGGAAAAGGAAGAAGAAGAAGAATGAGAACAACTGGAAAAAGAACCCCCCCAAAACAACCCCCCAAGGGATGTTTAAAAATTACATGAAGATAAGAGCCACATGGCCTCTCTCCCAAGAAACTCATGTAACCCCCTTTCTCCATAAAATCAATTATGGGTAAATAAAATAATAATAAAAATACTTATCCCCTCAAGCCCCCTCTTTTGTTGAATCATATCCCTCTATATCTTTTGTCCTTGTCTTTCTTGCAACCATTGATGTATTTTATTAATATATATGAAGTATTACATTTCCTACGCACTTCAGACCTTTTTCAACTTTACCGGCTCACCATCCTAAGTCACAATTACATAATAAATTATAGTTAATAAGGGATAAAAGTGGGATGTTACATCCCCCTCCCCTTATTTTTGCACTATCCTCAATGTGAAACACCATTCCAATGTTATTAACACTACAAATCTAGTCTCTTTGGCCTTAATCCACACAGGCAATCCAGCCAACTCTTGTATACATAGGCCCTCTGGTCTAAAATTAAACATGTGTACATAGGAATTCCGACCCAAAAGATGTATAATGATCTTCAAAATTTATATTTCTTGCAACATTTCCAACCAACAAGCTCTCCTTCCCTCTCATCCTTGCACAACCCAAAGAAATGAACCCATTTCTCTGCCATGCACTCCCTCAACCTATTCCACTTCTTTCCCGGGATCCAGTGCACTCGGGCAAGAAGTTTCATAGTTGTGGCTTCCAGAACTCCAGATGCAACAAGTCCATTGGAATTTCTTCATTCTATTCCATTGTCATCCAGTTGCTCCAACATCACCTTCTTCTTTTCCCTCGTAGTATGGTACTTTTCTATATCCTCAACATTCATCTTTTTCCTATAACACTTCAAATCAGAGAGCATGTCGATTCACAATTTTTGCATAAATTGTTTATTTTTTCTCATAATGTAAGAGTAATTTTTCATAATCCAGTACAATACTTATCTATGTGGTTCATGGATCTGCATCCATATGGAATTCTTGTTAACTTGGCTCACTGTTTTTCCTTGAGATACCCATTGTGTGCATGATCCCAATCAATAGTTTACAAGAACTATCAATGTATCCCATTCCTTGTGGCCACTCACCTTCCAGGCCTAGGCTTAGGCATCCCCTTCTCTGCTATAAAGTCCCTCAGAAGATCCATCTTGCTTGGCTAAGGCTTTCTTGCACAAGAATATTTTTGGGGACATAGGATTCTAATGTGACAACAATATCCTTTTCCATTCTTTCCAACTTTCATATCCAACATCTCGTATATATTATACAAATACAGTCATCATGAGATATCATTATAACAATTTTTAATCATAATTGTCAAATCTATTTTATACAGAAAAACAAATTTTTCTAAGCATGAGATTTTTTCTCATAATGTTTGTCTCTGCAGCTGTAGATATCATCCTTCCTTATGGGCTTACATCCCTTCCATATACAAGACCATTCTACCTGCAATTTTCTCAACCTTTCATTCAACCACACAAACTGTTAGGATAACATACAATTTATAATTATTAATTTATGAAATTGATTTTATACAGAAAAATAAAATTCCCATGCATGAATTATCCTCTCAAAACGTTTAGCTTCTACAACTGTAGATATCATTCTTTCATATGGCTTATATCCTTGCCATATCCAAGACCACCCTACCTACAATTTTCTCAATTTACATTCAACCAAAGAAATTTGTTAATACTTATTAAATTATAATTCCCAAAACTGTTTTATATAAGAAAAATACAATTTCCAGACATGAGATTCTACTCATAATAATTTGGCTCTTGTAGCAATAGGAATTTGTATCCTTTATGAGCTTACAACACTTCCATATCCAAGACCCTTTCTTCTTTCAATTTCAACATTCCTCGGCCAAACAAATTGTCAGTATCTCATGTACAAGATATATATATATATATTCATGGTAACGATTAAAAACAAAATCACAAAGTGGTATCATAATTGTTTACAACTAGAATTCAATCACTTCTATTAATCCAACTATCAATTGGAATGAACTCATCATTACATATACATTTATTATCAGCCAATATTTTCTTTCTTCTATCCATAAATATTTTTATCACTCCATCCCCTCAAAAAAGATTTTCTGTAATTTATCATTATGTAGCTTCTTTAAACTACAAATTTCTTGTTGCAATATCTAATACTTCTTGAAGGGTTTTCAACTTCATGAGTTAGAAATACTCACATCATTTCAGATGTTAGTATAATCATTTCTATGTTATATAATATATACATGCATTCACCCAAATGCATTCAATGATTCCTATATTATCACTTGTAACATTTTTAATAGCTCCAAAAACTGATCTTGGAATTGTAACAACAATGATCTAATCACCTTCAACTATTACTCATATTAAATATAATGCATCTATCCATCATTACATATTTTTAGCACCATAAGTTTTTCATAATGCAACAATTAATTACTAAATCAAATAACAATCAATGTGCCAATACCCATGGCCACATCTATACAATGCATCCATGCATTGACTACATAATACCACATAACTATGTCATGCATTCCACCACGATGAGTTGGAAGGTCTGGCCAACCACTCAACACATCATCCACACACTTCCTATTTCTTGCCTAACTATTTTGATACCTTCCTTTTCAACCCAAACAAAACACCAAGAATATAATCCTTAAGTTCTATTCAATGTCAGCAAAGAGGTTGTAGTCCAAACATAAGATATACAATTGATGCCATTGAGCACTCACATACCACTATAGCCCGTCCATATACAACCATATTATGGTCTCACACATGACTATCTCTATGGATATTAAATGTTATAGAAGGAGTATGTCTCCTCAATTAACCTGATTATGATCCCATAACCAATCATAACATAATATGAAACCAACATTTTATCTAAATGCATTCTAGCATCAACAACATTTACATACTCTAGGCCTTTGGACATTACATATCAATTTAAATATTGAAAATTAACTGAGGGAATTCTTACATCAATCCCCTTCAACATGTATGCATCAACATAAACTAAATGCATACCTACCTGGTTGTTATCTGACCAACTGATATTTTTAGAAGCTCGCATACCTCCTCCTTCATCATTCTGATCACCATTCATGCGACCCTCATGGGTATTCACCTAGATATAAATCATAAGCAACAACAACATCCACATCTTTAACCCTACTATATCATTTTTATTGAATACACAGTCCATCATTAGTCATACTCAATCATTATTTCCTAATAATAGACTATTCTAAGCTCACAAGTATGTTATATGCATATCCAAGCATGTGCAATTACACATCCATATGCACCTAGCATTTACTTTCAGCATGCCTACTAATGCATATGCATTTTAACTTCATTGTATGCCTCATGCACTCTAGTTGATTTCTGTTTTAATTCACTTATTTATTTATCTATATATGTTGTAGTTGGTTGTCCTTCAACTCCTTTAGATCCTTGCTACCTTATGTGATCCCATTCTACTCATCGACAGTATGGTTCCTTGGTCTGAACACTTTCCATCCAAGTTCCACTTGGCCATTCTGCAATCCAACCAATGTGTTCTATTTTCAACAACCTCTCCTAGGGAAATCATATCCAACTTTACCTTTATGAAACATTCCAACACCCTGGAATGAAGTAGCTCAAACATCCCATCACTCTACTACAACATTCTTGCATCAAATACTATTACTCCTAGTTCTCCATTAGATTACTTTATTAACATTTCCCTATGAAACCATACCTTTCACACTTAATACCATTCCCCAATGGAAGTCCATTTTCATTCAGTGACACTTTTCAAGTGAGAGACAATTCAATTTCTCTGCATTGGCATCTTGTTTCCACTGTGCACTCTGATATCAAAAGTGGATTTATTTCACACTTAATATTTGCAATTGTCTACACCTCTCTTCCTTCAAGGCTAGGAATTCATACTTTTCCTTTTATTCCCATTTATGACATCTTTAACCTGCTAGCTTCATATCCTATGTGAGGACTCTTTCTTTTTTTGTACCTGTAGTTTATTCATATTATGTGGTTGTTGACTAATACTTTTTTTCAACTATTCTTGATTTCTTTGTCCACCTTTCATTACTTTCTTTGTAGCTCTTGATTGCCTCATCCAACTCCTATAATCTCTATCATGCTTTCATGACCCTAAAATCTAATCCTAGAATGGAATTGATTTTAATTCTAGGATTAGATTTTATTATACCTCTAATCCTGCTAAAATATGCAAGCAATCATCTGGTTAGAGTTATACATATCATACAAAATTGTCAATTAAATTTTCAAGTACCTTTTTTGTTTAATTCATGAAGAAAATGATATCAATCTTCATATTATAACAATTCCCTTTTATTTTCCTCTAAATCCTCTGACTCAACTTTCGAATGACTATACTCTTACCCAATCAGATATTGGAGTTGAAATTTAGGGCTCCCTGAAAAAACACTTTCATCCCCCTTAGTGGATACAAAAAATCAAAAAATGAAAAGGTTCTTCCTTCAAACCAAGTTCCACTTGACCACTGCTTGAAACTACAGGCTTAATCACCCTTTAGCACCGCTCTCTCATGTTTATCTACACAGAAGCTTGCATGAACACCAAGTCTAAGGGTTGGTTTACTTCTAGGCCCTTTTTACCTTAGAATGGGACCGACACTGGGACCAAGTCCTTCAGACTTGGGCCTTCGGTTTTTTTTCCCCAGAGTTATGATTCACTGAACCCATCAATCATTCCACCAGAAAAAATGGATGATCTAGATTTAATATCCCATCGACTGGATGGTCCCACCTTCATCTAGAGGCTTCAACGAGATCCACAGTTTTGACTTCTTCAAGCATAGAGATGGAAGACTCTCAAATAATTCATAAATTCGATGCTCTGGGATATTTTCATTCCCATGTCTTCCACCTCCTTGGGGTGACAACCCTTCGAAGTGTTTACCATGTTTTCCCTCTGTTGGAACCAACAGTCAAGAAAGGTCCTGAAGGAAACTTAGATCGACGGTTTGCGTTCCTTCGTGACTTCAAGCTTCGAAACTTTTCACTAGTAGAAACTTGGAAACCCCTAGATTCACATGCTCCTGGAGATGACACGACATGATGACATCATCTAGGGTTACGTGGACCCATGGTATGTGTGCCATGTGTCACTAAAAAACAAACATATTGGGGTCCAAAAGGTACCAAGTCTAGGTGACACATGTCCCCACACGATACCCCTTCCATGTGGCATAAGCCACATCATCAATGACACAAATGATCCATAATCAAAGCTATAGATCTGACATTTTGTGTGACCTCACGACTTTACACTTCATGAATTCGACACTTCGGGGATTCTACGCTTCATGGGTTTTCTCTGAAACATAATTAGTAATTGTCAGAGTGGAAATTTTCTGAAGTCTGAACTTCACTACCCTTCCACCACTGCTATATTTGATGGCCCACATCACTCCTAAATTCCTTCCCTCTATCTAATGGTTGACAAAAAATTCTGGGAATTCAACTCTCCATGGCTCCATGTTGTAGTAGTTCAACAAGGTTTAAAAATACCGGAGTGAAAAATACCAAAATGGAAAACATCAGGTGACCACGATCAATGGAGGATATCCCTCTGCAACTTCCATCAGATCACATGGCTGACAGGATTTCATGACTTCAGCCTTCGAAAGTTCGGGCTTTTCTTTCTTACCAAAAACGTCGAAGCGACGAAGTTCTGAAGTCTTACCTTTCATGATTGGCCTCAATCAATGGATGATGATCAACAATATAGATCTAACAGTTGGGACTTAACCTTTTCCAACCTCTAGTTTCACCTTTATCGGATGACCATGTTTCACCTGCCCTTCGATCTAATGATCTAGATCTCCATTGATCCCATGGTGGTGATCATTCCCAAATTCGAAAGGGGTGCTCTTGATCCCATGATCCCTTAGAAGGATATCTAATGCTGTAGATTCTGCGTGGACTCCACAACACCATTCCTCTTGATATTTACAATTTTAAGGTCATAAATCAATCTCAACCACGAGAATCTGACCAACAGACCCGACCCATACTGGCCCAGTGTTTCAACCTGTGGCTCTGATACCAATATGTAATGTACCCATCCATTCAAAGGCCAGGATACACTACTTAAGTAGGCTACAACACACCCATCCACCAATAGGGAGGGTATGCTGCAGTCCCAAGACTCGTATCTCTGAACTTATCTTGAAATAAAAGGAATTCTCATTAATGTTAATGGCATGAAAATCACATGAAAAATACAATATCCATGCTACAACATAAATAAGTAAACAACATTCCATGCATAAAAAATAACCAATAGAAAAGAACATTAAAATACATATCTCAAAGATCATTAAATACACAATGGAATAACATTATATAGAAAACATAGAGAGCACTTATCTTTCAAGTAAGCATTAACCAACTGGTTGTAGACCAAGGGCATTCCTCCCAACCATAGACACTATTGTTCATTTACTCTTAGTAACAGGTCACCCTCGAGCCAGGGCTATGAATCCACAATGACAAGTCCTAGGACAAATATATAAACAGACAAAAGTTGGCTAACTAGCTCTCAGGTTTCCAAACCATACAACAAATCTGAATTTCCATCCTTTTTTCCCCTCAGCCTGTACAACCCAAATAAATGAACACATTTCTCTGTCATGCAGTCCCTCAAGCTGTTCCATTTCTTTCAAGGGCTACAATGCTACTGGCCAAGAAATCTCCCTACTCAAAACTACAACTATTCTTAGTTGTGGATAGTTCTATCTGAACTTCCATCAATCTCATGCACACAAGCATCCATTCCCTCCTGGAATGATCAATAATCTATTAGAACCATCTAGAAATGGCTCCCCCAAACTAGTCAAAACTCAATCTCTCATAGGCTTTTCAACACTCACAATAATCCAAAGTACACCGACTCTCTTCTACCCATCCTGCACAACCCAAAAGAATAAACCCCCTTCTCTACCACGCAATCCCTCAGGTTGTCCATCTCCTTCCAGGGCTCTAGTGATTATGGTCAAGAATATCCATGGCGGGACTCTCAGGATTCACAGCTATGAGAAAACTTAACCAAGAGCCACCCAAACATCCATTCGTATCCATTCTCAGACCAAGAGAACCTAAATTTATCCTGAGTGAGTGAAGGAAAAGGAAGAATAAGAATAACGAGAAGAACTAGAAAAAGAACCCCCCCCAAAACATCCCCCCAAGGGATGTTTAAAAATTACATGAAGACAAGAGCTAGATGGCCTCTCTTCCAAGAATCTCATGTAACCCCTTTTATCCATAAAATCAATTATGGATAAATAAAATAATAATAAAAAGAATTAGCCCCTCAAGCCCCCTCTCTCATGGAATCATAGCCCTTTATCTCTTTTGTCCTTGTATGTCTTCCATCCAAGGATGTATTTTATTAATGTATATGAAGTATTATATGAAGTATGAAGTATTACTCTGGCCCTTATTCAACTTTACCGGCTCACTAGCGTAAGTCAAAATTACATAATACATTATATTTCATAAGGGTTAAAATTGGATGTTACATCATGGTTTGTAGAATCACGACATTGATATTATTTTGTTTATGAATATAGTCATTAGTGGGTTGAAGGTGGAAGCCTTGGTAGATGTTGGTGTAATCCATAGCTTTGTAAGTGAATAGGTTTCTACAACACTTCATCGTAATCTTGAGAGAAGCATGACCACATTTAATATGGTGAACTTAGCAGTGAATCCAAGCGTAGGGGTAGTTCATTCGACACCTTTGAAGATTGGGGAATGGTTTGGTATTTTGGGATTGATAGTGACTCCATTAGATGACTATATAGTCATATTAGTGTAAGACTTTATCAGTCTTACCAAATTAGTTCCCATGTCCCATGAGAACTATTTGATGTTCTTAGATGGAACCAAGACTTGTGGCATTCCTACAATTACTAGAAGGAAGTTGGGACTGATTCCAATAATATTATTCATAAAGTTGATTGAGGAAACCAATGAATCTACAAACATGACTTTTGTTGTTACAAAATAATAAGAAGATACCGTTTTGGAAAAATAGTTTTGGATGAAAAGAGGGTGAAGACCATATGAGGAGCAATTTGGTAGCATTAGACACTTTAGTGGATTCAATCTTGAAAAATAATGAAATATTTTTCACTTTGAGGGATTGAAAGAAAGACATTAGAGGAAGGGATGAAATTGCATTAGGAGTANAAGAGGGTGAAGACCATATGAGGAGCAATTTGGTAGCATTAGACACTTTAGTGGATTCAATCTTGAAAAATAATGAAATATTTTTCACTTTGAGGGATTGAAAGAAAGACATTAGAGGAAGGGATGAAATTGCATTAGGAGTAGTTGTGGAGGTCATTAGTAAAGGTACTCACCAAGACCTGGCTTATTTCATGAAAATTTGTGAACAAGAAGTGGTGGGCCAAATGGTTGTCTCTTTTTTTATGAAAAATAGTAAAGTATTGGGGTTGGGCAGTTCATGGAGAAACTCACCCAATAAGACTCTCAGTTGGATTTAGACGCAGGAGATGAATATTTCCATAATCATGATGTAGTTAACATTGTATATTTTTATATATTATTCATGGGGATGTATGATTTCTAGTTGATAGTGTAGTGGTTAGAAGAATTGGGTTACAAACCATTAGAGAAGGCGGTAGTTTTGAGATGCTTGAGCAGAAAACACAAGCCAAAAAATTAAGTTGGCAGTAGCCTTGGAAACAAATTGCCATCTCCTTGTCTATAACAAGTCACAAGACGACTCACTAATTAGGAGCATGCAGTGGAGGCTATAGCACCTATTGAAAAGGTGTCTTGGAAAATTTTATTTTGCAGATGACTTAACAACATGGAGGTGAAGGTCGTGGTCTTACCTTAGCTCAAAAAATTGTACAAGATGATTGAATCATAAATAGAATTGACCATTTTAGGGCATGAATATGTAAATTATCATGGTTTAGGAATAATGGTTGGAATAATCACCCAAGTAATTCAATAATTGAGAGGATCTAGTGTATAGAATCCTTGGTTGAAAGTATCGTTCACAATTGCTAGATATCTCCTTTTATCTAACAAATCACAAGGAAACTCACTAGTTAGGAGCATGAAGTGGAGCCTATAACACCTATGGAAAATGTGTCTTCCAAATTTTTGTTTTGTAGATGAATTAAAAATATGCAGCTGAAGTTCATGGTCTTACTTTAGTTCAAAAAATTGTACAAGATGACTAAAGCACAGATGGAATTGTCTATTTCAGGGCATAAAGATGTGCATTCTCATGAATTATGCATGAAGGTTTGACCAATCACCCAAATGGTTCAAGACTTAATAGGATATAGTTTATAGAAGGATGGAAATGTTGGTTGAAGTAATAATGTAGCAGTACGTTTGGATGGTGCAACACTTGGACATTTTCAGGAGCTTCTTGGTGAAGTTTGAATTGTAGCCACCACAAGATTTAGAAACAAAAACAAAAACATTCAAGATGAATTGTTGGAAGAAGTTAGGAAAAGGCATATTATTCAAAGGAAGAATTGGATAGTGGGTGGGTGCAAGATAATGATGCTCTCCCATGACGTGTTAGTGGAAATGAAAACATGGAAAAACAATAATATATTAACTTGGATGGATTATTGAAGGTACTTTTACAATGAATTTGCACATGGTGTAAAAAGATGAAATGTATGAAATTGAATTAGCTTTCCAAATATATAAATTTTATTTATAGAACTTGTGAATAACTATGTGAAATTTAATTTTTTCTAACAATGGTATGTTATTTTTAAAGAAAAATATAATTTATATGTCTCTCTTAGTGCAAGTGTTGAGTACCTTAGCAATGAAATTTCCTTATACTTTTTTGTAAAATTTTAGAGAACCCATTGTTCTAGTCTGTTTTTTTTTTTTTTAATTTATAATATTAGTTTTATATAAATTTTAAAATTATGAAAATCAATATATCCTTGAAATTACAAAACATTCCATTAGTGGAGGCTATGAGGGTCTTGAGATTATCAAACAATGTTTTTTAATTTTATTTTAGATCCTAGTCTCTTCCATTTCAATGCATAACTTATTTTAAAAGTGTTTGAGATAAAAAAAAAATTATAGTAGAAATAAAAGAGGTATGCATCTTAGGATTATAATATATGTCAAGACAAAATAATATTAAAAGTAGTAAACAATATTGACCTTTTTTTTTTTAAATTGTATATTAGGAATCTGCATAGTTGACTTTATTTGCGTTTGTAGTTTCATCGACAACATATTTGTGTAGCATGTAGAAAATAACGTAAGAAATAGAGATATTGAGAGGTATTCATAAAAATGGAGGTTTTAATGTATTTTCATACCAAACAACTAGGTTTCTCATCTAAAACCTAAATCTAAGGAAACCAATTCAACAAACATGTATGTCGAGTTGTCAATCCTTCTTGAAAAAATTGAAATGGAAGGAATGCACACATGCTCTAGAATGCACACGTTCTCTTGAAAATGTGCACACTTTATGAGAAAATGCACACATTCCTAGAGTGCATGTACATTTATAGAACATGCATACATTATTAATAATGCTTTCACATTCTTACTAACACAAAATTCATGTGAAGTGACCTCCTGTGAATCCCCCAAAAATTTTAGTTGGTAGATCCTACCCCCAAACCCTGGACATGGGGGGCCTGGTCACCCCCTTCTAACCCCTCAGTGCTATGAAAAACATGTGTGTATCATTTCAAATACCCTGGGACACATATCAATAGCTCAAAACCACCTAGTGGCACTGTGTAACATACCCAAGCACCCATAGGCCGGGGTACGCTACCTTAAAGCCTACCCTTGGACTTCTTTCTCTTATCTATATCTTTTTTATTATTTAACGATGCATAAAAGAAAATATTTTAATGACATGCATAACAATAAACATCAAGCATGCATAGTCTAAAGATTCAATTAAACAATAATTAAATATACAGCGGAATACATTCCTATACATGCAAATGATACCATAACAGAGAGAACTTATCTTTATGAAAGATGAAACCAACTGACTGCAGACCAAGGACGTTCCACCCAACCATAGACAACATTTCTCCAAATATAAATAGTAATGTCACACCCGAGCCAGGGCTATGAATCCACAAGGACGGTTCCATAGTGTACTTGGATTCCTAAACCAGTGAGCACCTAAGCTCTCATAGGATTTCCAGCTCTCACAAAAATCCAAGTACCCAACCTTCTTCTACCCAGCTTGCACCACTGAGAGAATGAACCTCCACCCTTCTTTGTCGCACAGTCCCTCAGGAAATCCTTCTCCTTATTCGGTCTCTAGTGCAACTGGTCCAGAATGTCAATGCTAGAACTCTCAAGACTCACAGCCATGAGAAACACTGGACACAGGCCAACACATCTCATACATGTGGCCTCAGGTCATGGATGGATCACACCAGTGACCACTACAACCAACTATCTGTGGCTAATCTTCAGCAGTTCAACTCCCTTTCCCTAGCCAAGACCGGATGAGGATGGATCAGTGGATGGGTAAATGCATGCATGGGAGTTCGTGAGGGAAACGAGTGAATCATATAGGAAATAAAAGAACAATCCAGTATTCGAAACCCCCCATTAGACCAAAGGCGATTTTAAGTAACTATATGGGGAAATCAAGAACCTCTTGGACTTCCCCAAGAATCTCCCATAATCGATCCCCTCCCTTAGTAAAAAAGGGTAATTAACATAGGAATAAACACTTAGCCCCTCAAGTCCCCTCTCTTGTGGAATCATATCCCCTTATAACTCTATTCCTTGTCCATCTAACAGCCAACGATGTCTTTATTATTAATAATTATAGAAAAATATTACATGTCTTGGGCACGCTAGCCTTTTAATAATTGTTTGGGCACTATGGCCTCTCAGCATTGTAACAATGCATTATTTAAAATGGGGGTTCAAAACTTGGGGTGTTACATCCCTTCCCCCTTATTTTGTCATTGTCCTCAGTGCATATACAAGATAGAGATCAAAATCTCAAATTTATTCAAAAAGTTGTGGGTACTCTACCCCCATGGAATCTTCATTCTCCCATGTAGTATCTTCAGGACTGTAGTAGGTGCACTAAACTTTTACCATATCTATAACTTGATTCCAGAGCATTTTGAATTTTCTGTCCAATACCAGCACTAGCTGAACTTGAAAATCTCCCTCTGTCTCTACCTGAATCAAATGCCAATCAGTAACATGGTTAGGATGATGTACATATTTATTTAGTAAAGAGACATGGAATACATTATGCACATTCATGGAAGCAGGTAAAGAAAGCATGTAAGCAAATAGCCCTATTATGTCCAATATTTCAAATGGACCACAGAATCTGGCTGCCATCTTTGTACAACTACACAATTTCAAAGAGATTTTCTTGGGCTTCACTTTAAAAAGCAAATGCTCCCCTACTTTAAATTCTCTAGCTGTCATCTTCTTGTTTGCATAAACTTGTTGTCTATCCTGAGCTTCCTTTAAATTCTACTTGATCTTGACCACCTAGTCTTCCATGTCCTTGAGAAACTCCAGCCCAAGTACCACTCTTTCTGCTCGGTTGTCCCATCTTACTGGAGTATCACATTTCCTACCGTACAATGCTTAAAGTGGGCTCATTCTCAATGAATCTTGGTACCCATTATTATATGAAAACTCAACCAAGTGTAAGTAATCTTCCCACTTAGATGGCTTATCCATCACATACATTCTCAACATGTCTTCAATTATTCGATTGAGTCTCTTTGTTTTCCCATATTTCTAGGGATGATATATTGTGCTAAAGTTTAGATTTGTGCCAAATCCTTAAACAATCCCCTCCAAAAGTTGGAGGTAAACTTTGTATCTTTGTCCAAGATGATTTTCCTAGGTATCCCATGCAACCTAGCAATTTCCTTCATGTAAATTTATGCAATATTAGTCGTTGTATGCGTTGTCTTCACGGGCACAAAATGAGCAACCTTTGTTATTTTTTCAACCACCACCATGATTGAATCATGTTGCGTATTCATTCTGGGTAATCCTGTGATGAAATCCATGGTGATCACTTCCCATTTCTTCTCTGGGATTGACAATGGCTACAACAAACCCATTGGGTGCCTATGCTCAACCTTCACCTTCTGACATTCCATACATCGAGCAATGTAATCATCAACATCCTTCTTCATTCACGGCCAAAAGAACTAGCTTCTTGCTGCTGTAATTGTTTTCTGGTAACCAAGATGTACAACATATAGAACATTACGCATTTGCTTCAGTACCAAATTCCTTTGTTCTCCATAACTAGGAACATAGATTTTGTTTTTATGCATGAGTAGTCTGACTTCCTTTATCTCGTACTCCTTTATTTTCTGCTATGCATCTCCTTGTTGTAAGTTTTCCTTTACCTGTAGGTAATGTTGGTCTATAATAAGACCATCTAAAATTATGCTCTTCAAGTCTGACTGATGCATAATGACAGTAGTAGCATGCATGATATACACTCTTCTACTAAGTACATCGACAACTTTATTCTCATTTCCCTTTATATGCTTGATATCGAAGTCATATTCACTTAAAAATTCTATCCATCATGTTTTCTTGGCATTTAAGTTTGTTTGTTCAAAAAGATACTTCAGGCCAATGTGGTTTGTCCTTAATTCAAATTTCTTCCCCATGAAATAATGCCTCCACATCCTCAAGGTGTGAACAATGGAAACAAGTTCCATGTCATGGGTGGCATAGTTCCTCTCATGTTCCTTAATATTTATGGACTCACATCCAATGACATGTCCATTTTGTGTGAGGAATCCCCCAAGTCCTTCCTTACATGTGTGTGTGTATACCATAAAATTTTCATTTGGGTCAACAATATTTAACATAGGTGCACTAGTAAGTAATTCCTTCAACAGATTAAAATTCTTTTCACACTTGAGTGTCCATTCAAATTTAGTTCCCTTCTTTTGCAAAGAAGTGATGGGATGAGAAATCTCAGAGAACCCTACTATAAACCTCTTGTAGTATCCAGCTAATCCCATAAAAGATCTGATGTCCGACACATTTCTGTGTGTTGTACATCCTCTAATGGCTTCGATCTTCTCTGGATCTACTGCTATGCCCTGCTCTAAAATAATGTGTCCCAAGTAATGTATCTGCTTTTAATAAAAATAACACTTACTCAACTTAGCATACAACTGATGTTTTCTCAGTACTTGCAATACCAATCTTAAGTGACTTTCATGCTCCTCTTTAGACTTAGAATAGATAAGTATGTCATCTAGGAATACTATGACAAACTTATTGAAATAATTCCTGAATATTCCATTCATTAAGAACGTGAAGACAAATGATGCATTGGTCAGCCCAAATGGAACCACTATAAATTCATAATGCCCATACCTGGTCCTAAAGGTTGTATTATGAATGTCGTCTTCCTTGATTCTTACCTGATGGTATCCTTCCCTGAGATCAATCTTTGACAATATATTTTCTCCTCTTAGCTAATCAAAGAGGTCATCAATTCGGGGTAAATGATACTTGTTCTTTATAGTGTACTTGTTCATCTATCGGAAGTCAATACACAGCCTCAAGGTTCCATCCTTATTTTTGACAAAAGGTACTGGTTCTCCCCAAGGTGAAACACTTGGACGTATGTACCCTTTCTTCAACAATTCCTCCAACTTCATTTGTAATTATTTTAACTCTGGTGTGCTCATTATGTAATGGTTTTTTGACATCGGGGCATCTCCTGACACTAAATCAATTGAGAAATCTATCTCCCTTTTTGGTGGTAATCCGGGTATTTCTTGGAATACATCTTTGAATTCATGTAGTACCATGAAATCTTCGAGGCTTGGCCCCTTTGTATTATCTGGCTCTTCAAAATGCATTGCATACAATTGACATCCTTTCCTAAAACATATTTTTAGCTATAAGGATGAAATCTCCCTTGTAGAGATGGGTCTTGGAAGTCCTTTCATAGTGCTTTGTTTTCCATTTCCATCAAGACATGTAAATGTCTTGTTATGACAATCTAGGACAGCATGATGCTTATCCAACCAATCCATTCCGATCAAAATATCATAAGACCTCAATGGTATCATATTTAGATCAATACTAATATTCATGCCATTAAGACTTACGGAACAACTTCTGACCATATCATGGTTTCTTCTTTTGGTTCCAGTGGCTAATTGAACCAAACTTTCTTTTCAAAGTTTAGTTTTCTCCAAATGTAATCTATCCACTATATTAGGATCAATGTAGCAATGAATTTCTCTTGAATCAATCAAAATAGAAATAGGTTGATTTATGATATTACCTTCCACCTAGATCATATTGGACTGGTACTTTTCTTTTCAATCATCTAAAGCTGCATAAATTTTTCCCATATCTTTGACTGTTGTAGCCTCTTGGATGTTGTGCACAATATTCACTCTATATTTTCTATGTGGGAAATACTTGTATAGGTGATCTTCCTTGCATCCCCAGCATTGGATTGGTGGTCTTCCCCTTTTTCCCAAGGAATCTTCTTTCTTGGAATCCCCCCTAGAATATTGATCTTGATGATTCCTATTAGGCTCATTCTTATTGAAGGGAGGTTTGAATCATTTCCTCCTCTGATCAGAATTCACATTCTTCTTGTCCTTCCAATATTTCTGCAAGGATTCTCTTCCCTGGACTTTCTCATATAAGTATTTATCCTTCCTAATGGCCTCAGTCAAGGTCTTGGGTTCATCAAACTTAATCTTTTCCTTATAAAAGGCTGGCAGTCCACTTAGAAATATATGTATTTTTACTTTCTCATCACCAATGAACCTGATATACTTTAACAATCCCAAGAACTTATTCTCGTACTCTCCCACAGTCATTCTTCCCAACCCGAGTTCAAAGAAATCCTACATTTTCTTGTCATATAAATTCTCTGAGAGGTATTCCTTCTGGAAGTACTTCTTGAACTGCTTCCAAGTGATCCTACTTTCATTAACATGTTCCACTTGCTTCAGTTGGTCCCACCAAACTGCAACTTTCCAATGTAAATGGTAGGTGGCAATCTTGGCTTCCAGGTTGGACAAATAGTTATGCAAATGAAAAATATCTCCAGAGTCCAAGAAACCATGCTTCGACATCATCTTCCCTTTCTCTTTCACCATCGAAGGAAAGTGGCTTGAGCTTCCTCATCTCTCCTTGCAAACTATCTACCTCTTGTTTCTTTCTTTGGTGTCTCACCTATGGACTGATTACAAGATCCTCCGATGCATAAAACATTCTTTCTGAGTAAGGAGGTCAGTGATGTCCATGATCTCTGCTATCACTTCTAGAATAAACAACTGTTCCACGATCATTCCTTCTTTCATGGCACCTACCTTCTTCCTCTTGTCTTGAGTTTGATCCCTTATTCGTTTTCCTCTTGAACTAATTTAAGCTTTGCAACACTCGAGCATTTATCTGACTTTTCTCTCTCATCAGTCTCTCGTTGTCTTCTTTGTAGCTCTGCACTTCCATCTTTAGGATTCTTACCGTTTCTATTAACGCTTCCTTCTCTCCTTTTCCCTTGCATCCATTGGACTCTGTCTCTGCATTACTAACTCTAGTATGTTGGTCTTCAGCCTCATTTTCATGACTAGAGGCTCCCTCACATTCATCCATTTCCTCAATACGCATCCCGAGTTGAAGTGTTTAGACCCCTTAATTCTGTAAAATGTGCAAGCGACCATTTTGTTAGAATTATGCATATGATAACCAAAATTTTCAAACCATGCTACAGGTCTCTTTATTTTTATTTGTTTTGTTCATGGAGATCATATCCCCATTCTTCGAAAATAAAAGTGCCCTCTTATCCTTGGCTGACACATAACTTCATCTTACGCAAGAGCTTCCTTCAAACCACCTTCCCAGGTGACCACGACTAGAAACCGTGGATAAATCCTTCCTTATCACTTTTATGTCTTGAAGACAACAATTTTGGCCCTTGGCACTCCTTCCCTCAGCTCTCAATCTGCATATGACCAGTGCCATGACCCTGCGCTTAGGTGAAAAATCTCTTGTCCGGAGCTTCAAGAAATTGGAACTTTTAGCCAGGACTGGATCAACAGTCCTCGTCCTCTTTCACCATCAATGACCGAGATCCACTTCGATACTCTATGCTTCTGGCGTCTCAAATTTCCTCGCTTGCCTCTTCCTGGAATGCTTTTACCGGGAGTTCATGATTTTTCAACAGGTGTCCTCCCATAGATCAAGGACCGTGAATCGCTTCATCTCTTCAGGCTTTGGAAGTTTCAAACTTTCCTCCTGCACTTTCTCTCAGAGTGCTTTCACCCAAATTCGATGATCCTTTGACGTGTTTCATCTGGAATCGATGGTTGATATGTACTCCAACCTTCGGGCCTTCGGGAGTTTTTGAACCAACACAACCTATTACATTTTTCCCCTCCGGAGTGCCCAGTCTCTAGACTGCACGATCTGTTGCCACGTGGAGAAATACTGGAAGCGAACACGTAGACCAATCAGGTGGGTGATAAGTGTCACGTTCTAACTGACTTTTCAATACTCAAAATGCTCAAAACTTATTGACATGTGGCACACATTCCATGTGTCCACGTCATCCCAAGTGACGTGCACAAGCCCTTTCAGTTCAAAAAATTATGGGGTCAACATCACCTCTTGGTGATGTCATCGTGTCCTATCACTTCGGCTCTTTGGGCTTCGGGACTTTGAGAGTTTCCATGCTGGCGCACTTCCAATTCCCTCGAACTCCAAATTCTTGAGCTGGCCAATATGTTGCCATCTGTCCTCTTGGATCGGACGACTAAGATTCACTTTGGGTCTTCACCCGAAGTCCACAGATCGGCACCACGTGTCCTCCTTATCTGACGATTGAGGATTACTTTGGGTCTTCGGACCTCATAAATATCAAATTTAAAAACTTATCTAGCCCCACTGGCTTTTATCCAAAGCACTGGATCTAGTGATGTGTGGCTCTCAATAGATCGATGATCGAGATCCTTTCAGGTCTTTTTACTTCAGATATCTCAACTTTCAACCTTCGCTTTCCCCGGAAGTGCGCAGATTTCTACCATGTGTCCTCCTAGATCAGACGACTGAGATTCACCTCGAATCTTTGCAGTCCATAAATATCAATTCTTAACTTCTCATGCTCACTCTTTCCTAGAATTCTCTCACCCAGAGCACACGATCAGTTCACGCGTGTCTTCCTATAGATCGACAGTCCTCAACTACTTCTAATATTTGGAGGTTCATCACTCGAGTACCAACATGTCACATCACTACATGCCTTTCAAATTGTAGGGGCACACATCGGCAGTTTGGAGTAACCTGCTTTTTGCCCCCCAATTCTCCTGATGATGACACGTAACCCCTTGGGGAAACCCTGGTTTGGATTGTGGGACCACCTTGGGAAATGATCTCTCATGCAACTTGGTTCCCCACAATTCCTCCTGTCTGTTGATCTCTCTTTCCAATGGGATTTGAGGGTGGTGACCTTAAGCCCTACTTCCTTTTCATCGGATGAACCATGTTTTCCTTTCCTCCGATCCAACCATCTCGGATCTCTCTCGATCCTACAATGGCGATCGCTCCTGGATTCCAAGGGGTATGGTCATGGTCCTTTGAACCTCTTACCAATGATCTATGATGATCTATCTCCTTCATAATTATGCAACACCATTCCTCCTGATATTTTCAACTCCATGGTCAGAATTTGATCTCGACCCCGAGACTCTGACCAATAGACCCCACCCATACCGACTCGGTGTTTCAACTAGAAGTTCTGATACCAAACTGTAACATACCTAGCCATCTATAGGAAGGGGTACACTACCTTCAAGCCCTCCCTTGGAATTCTTTCTCTTATATATACATTTTTCATTATTTAAGGATGCATAAAAGAAAATACTTTAATGACATTCACAATAGTAAACAACATACATGCATAGTCTAAAGATTCAATTAAATGGTAATTAAATATACAACGGAATACATTCCTATACATGAAAATGATACCATAATAGATAGCACTTGTATTTATTAAATATGACACCAACTGGCTGCAAACCAATGACATTCCACCCAACCATAGACACCACTTCTTCAAATCTCAACAGCAGTGTCGAATCCCCCCATCAGACCAGAGGTGGGTTTAAGTAACTACGTGGGGAAATCAAGAACCTCCTAACCTTCCCCAAGAATCTCTGGTAACCGATCCCCTCCGTTAGGCAAAAAGGGTAATTAATATAGGAATAAACAATTATCCCCTAAAGCCCCCTCTCTTGTGGAATCATATCCCCCTATAACTCTAGTCCTTTTCCATCTAGAAGCCAATGATGTATTTATTATTAATAATGATAGAAAAACATTACATGTCTTGGGAAAGCTGGCCTTTTAATAATTTTTTGGGCACTCTGGCCTCTCAGCATTGTAATAATACATTATTTAAAATGGGGGTTCAAAACCTAGGGTGTTACACACTGGCATCCCAAACAATAGGCCAAATCCATAAGCAACACCTTGAACTCATGCAATCAGGGTCACAAGCAACACCTTGAACTCACATGAAATATTCAACCATGAAAAACACTTTCAACCCACACCCATTACCTCCCAATTGTATCCTTTACCTATTAGTGGCCTATTATCACCAATAGGGTTTTTGGAGAAGTAGGTTTCAGTATGAAGAGTTGGATCAAGGTCAATTAATGGAATTTTCTCATTATGCCTAAAAAGAATATTGCAGGGCTCAAGAGCCATCAATGAGTCCTCAAACTACCACATATGATCTCTCTATGGGATATTTGTCCTTCAAGTTTGAAATGGACACCATTAAAAGGTTTCAAGCACCAAGTATGGGTTATGTAATGTTAGACATGGTCAAGGGAGGAAAATGAAGCATTATGACCCAAAGTAACTTTCTAGGCATTCAAATCCAAGAAAAATTCCTTTAACCACCACATGTAATGTCTTGATAGTATTATCTCCCTGGCAGTTGGGATATGTGCATGTTGATCCTCAACAAAACCCCATTATTTTTAACCTTGAAATAAATAATAATGGGTTCCTTCGTTATGTTTCACTTGACCTTAAAATTTGCAAAGAAAACTTAAAATAATACCTTTTCACCATAAAAACAAACCCTTTAAAAAATACATCTCCTATCGGGTTATCGCCCCCATGCTTCTTATCCCATGAAAATAGTTGATACCTGGTATGCTTATGTCAAATATTCTCCATTATTTCATACCTTATATCTGACGAACATAATGGAAGGTTTTATGACTTAAATATTATGTGATACCCAATATTCGATATCTGATATCGAATATCTTGCTTTCCAGTCAAATGAGACTTGTTAAAATAGTAGATACATGATACTCGATACCATTTGTAAAAGTTATTACGGGATAAATTAAGGTTAAATATGTTTAAATCCTAAATTAAAAGTCATACTATGTACGATTTGAACATTTCCCAAGGCTGCAGGAATAATTGATATAGAGGATATTCTAATAAATCAATACTACGATTCGTGAATAATACACAAGATGTGAAGTTATGGTGAAACGAATTTCACTTAAATTCCATTTACAATACCTATAAATGAATCTATGAACAAATCAAATGCGCTCTTATTTTCAGATACTTCATATAAAGTGGGTACCAGTTGCAGAGAAGGGAGGGAAATGTACGACTTTCTGGAAGTTGGTGACTTCTCCAATGAGTATCAAGAAGATGTAGATCACTTTGTAGATATTCATAGCTCTTATTTTCACAAGATAGCTTCCAGAATAATCCTCATGACTTATACAAACATGGTACATTGGATAATATGTCATGTAAGTTCAGAAACTTGCAATATATTAAGTGATTCAAATCAAGTAGTTGGGTCCTTTCACCCTGGTGATGTAGAGGCAATGAATGCATTACCAACACTAGAAACAAATCTAGAAAAATAATTTATTAATGATTTTGTTAAAAAGGAGGACATTGATGGATAAATACATATGAATGAGATGAGTAAGGAATGATTTGTTGATGACTCTAACTTCAAAATTAGAGACAAAGTATTATACCCCACTAACAATTTGAAAGAATCAGTTGTGACAGTGGATGCTATGCTATGTCGTTTATTTCAGGAACCTAATGAACCCTAGTTTAAACTTGAATGGGTTCCCTCAATACACCTTGTTATAAATAAATGAACCTTTTTCAATTGGGTTGTCATCCTCTCCAACAATCTAAATAAACAAGTTGAAAAAATAATTTCAGTTCCTCCTAGATTTATTCCTTAGTTCTTCATGTATGATTATCTATTAGATGTAGTATGTGAAAACACTCCATTTCCACTGATGAAATGGAATTAGACTCCATATTATCAACCCATCCATATTTATTGCAGTAAGCTCTGAGTTTTCAATGATAAACAATCTTTTAATGAAATATGCAATCATTTTATGATTCATTTACATCATGTGTTATTTTTCCACACTCCTCCTAGGTTTTCAAATGATTCCATGGAAAACATTTCATCCATAGGAGATTGGTATATTGAAAAAAAAATCTCTTATTTGAGAATTTATGGATGGTACATTTCATCCACCTCGTGCTGTTCCAAAATATGTCCCAAACAAGATTTCTCTCAGGCACATAGCTTATCAAATGGTGGGAAACAGTATAACACTAGCCCTTAAAATTGGTTGAAAGAAAGTTTGGCCCATATTTTTAATTAAATTGGTAATTTACTCTTTGTTTGATTATCAACGTGACATAATTGAAGCAAAATCCCTTGAAAATATTCAACTATCATGCATTTCTTTTAAGAAACATGCCCCCCTGTAAATTGTACATAATCATTGCCAATCTTTAAGCAACTTTAGAGGATACAAACATGAAGATATTCCCTTTGAAAAAGTGTTTCAAAAATATCAGTCTTATGAAGAGGTATGTAAACGAGTGGAAGAAATACCAGAAGATCCCAAAAGAGATGAATTCCTGACATTTTGAAGACATAGAAATTCATCCCTTGATAAATTATTTACTAGTGATCATCAACCTCCTCCAGGTTAGGATAAACATAATCAAGATTAGGGAACACCTCATAAAAATGATACTCATAAGGGTCAACCAAAAGGAGACATGGGCACCATTGCAATTACAACTATTTCAAAGATGCCTTTGTCATTGATTCCAGGTAATTCTTTTGATGAAATAATTCATTTTGATCCATTGCAATGAGTACTTTACAAAATACCTTCTTTAAGATAATACTTTTTCATTTCCTAGAAGAAGCATATCATCAAAGGAAGACCTAAAAAAAGGAAAATAGAGGAAACATGAGACACTCCTCCTAAGCAAACTATGATATTGGATGCCTCCAAAATTTATGATATAACATTTGTTGGTGAAGTTGTAGACTCAATGGGAGCCTTTGCCCAAGCTAATACATGGTCTGTGGAAAATATAAAGAAGATTATTTCTCAACAGAAATATGAAATTAATTCATTTGAAAAGATTTTACAAAAACAAAAGTATCTTGTTGAGATTTATTTCCAAAACCAAACTAATGTCATTAAACAACAACATCAAAATCATCTCTAAGATCTCAAAGAACACTGGAAGAAGGAAGTCACAGAGAAATATGAAAGAACAAATCAATTAGCTCTTCAAGTTACAAAACGCACATTCAATATGGGAAGATGTGAAAGATTAGGATTTATTAATTAATGAACAACTCAGCCTTTATCCTCTGGAAAGTTCTATCGACTGATCATAGTTTTCATTCAATTTCATAATTTTGAATCCATAGCCCTGTGTGTCCCTCCTCTTTTTGGCCAGCAACTTTACTAAAAACCCCCAAAACAAACCAAATCTAGCCACCAGTTTCCAAAAGAAATATCAAGTGACACGAGAGAGCCCCCTCGGAGTTGAGCAGGCTAGTGCCTCAGCTCTAAAGTTGGTTGTAACATTTACCTCTGTCATTTGTCTATTCAGCCAGACAGATTTACAGAGTGCTAACATTCTGGCGCTGTTGTCGAGGACGAAAATTGAAAAATTTTCCCTGGGAAAGAATGACATGGTTGAGTTCTAAGGTCTGAGAGCAGCAAAAACATAGGCACATATTGTTTGTATTCCTTCTCTGGAAATTCCACACATCAAAAATCAATTTGAAAGCAATTATGTTGGTAGAAGAATCCAAAAATTCAAATATTCAATGGCGACTCCACTCTAAATGTGTAATCTAGCTTCCAAAACATTATTGGTGACTCCACTCAAGCTTCGAATGTAACTCAGAGACTCCACTATAAGATGAGATCCCTTGACAGGAGTATGAAAAGACATTATGTAAGAAAACAAGTACTTAAAATTGGATTTTTTCCAAGGCATTTTATTGTTTGTTATAAGTTACCTCTAGTCCTTCCAAACAAATTTTTTTTACCTGTTTCATTCTAGTGATGATCATGAGAAACTTTCAATTCTATATCCTCCTCTTAAAGTGGTAGATTCATATTCTCATTGTATGACTGATTTTGATAAAAAAATTCCATCTAGGCCATGTGATGACCATAACCAAGTTGATGAGCCTCATGAAACCATGGTTGATGTTTCATCTCCTGCACTTGATCCAACACCCTCCAAGACTCAACATAGATACAAAAACTTAAAGTTACCCCACATCCTTCATGATTTTCCTCCAAAACACTATGAGTACCTACGTATGTTTGACGGGGAACCTGAATCCATTTCAGCTGGAAAACACATCCAAGGGTTTGAACATTTTATAGATTTGTTTGAGATTGACCATGATGATGTTTTTATGAGGGTCTTCTCTCAATCCTTGAAAGGAGACACCAAACACTATCTTAAACATTTGTAGCCAGAGACAATTAGCTCATGGGAGGAATTGAAGGATGTCTTTTTAAAGTTTTGGGGCAGGAAGAAATCTTTGGATCTACAACTTATAGAGTTCCATGGCTTAAACAAGAAGAGAAATGAAACTATTTCTACATTCAATAAAAGTTTTTCCAGTATATATTACAATTTGTCCAAAGAAATTCAACCCACTGAAATTTTTTCCATGCTCCATTATGCAACTACTCTTCATCCAGATTTGTCTTTCCTCCTGATGGAAAGAAGACCTAAGTCCTTACAACAATTGTTTAATGATACTCGAGACATTCAACACAACATCCAAGAATGTAAACAAATCCAAAATGATGGGTTGAATGCTCAAGAACATGAAAGTGAATATGAATAGAAAATAGTTGATTGGAATCTTGAGCATAGAATTGACAAGATCATAGGTCCTCTTGAAGTTTCCAATGCTAATGATTTTGGAAAACATTATATTCCACTTGTTGAAAGAGGAAGTGTTGATTTAGATTTTGATTCATCCCATCATAAGCGAGGGGGTGATCATTTTATGTATTCATTTTGTTAAGGTCCTAACCCGCACATAGGTAGATCAATGTATTCGGATGTAATAAAGGTCAATATTAATAAGGCCTTTCAATAAAATACAATAAGGCAGATGTAAGAAGACCTAATAGAAGCTTCCACTTCTAGAAGGATCTTCTTCTAGATGCTTCTCTTAATAGACATATTTAGTATAAATAAGGGTCGAGGGTATGAAAACCCTAGCTTGGAGATTATTGTAACAAAGCGCTACTCGATTGGAGGTTGCCCCCTCAAAGAGGCCTAGGAACATTGCTTTCTGAATCAAAGTGTTATTTCTATTGTTGTTCTTATATCATTTCTGTGTTATTGTGGAGATTGTGCTGGATATTTTACTGTTATTCTGCCATTTATAGCATTTTATTTATGTTCTGCATATTTTATATATCTGGTATCTTGCAAGTGGTATCAGAGCACTTTCCTTGGCAGAAATTGTGGGTATTTTTTTTCCAGGGTAGAGACATATTCCGGCATCTTTAAGCCATAGAGATCTGTCGTTACGTGCATAAACCCATGGTTGAGGGACTCATACACACAGGAAATACAAAGTGTTCTTAAGTGCACATTTGTTGCCACCCTTGTAACCCCTTTTGGTACCCCTTTGACTGGTAGCGCATCAGACAACACCTGTGTATCGATTGGCCTAGATTTCCTGAAGCCCTCTTTAGATAAACCTATCGGTCGTCGGACTGCTATAGTGTCACTGAGAAAATCACTCGGGAAGATACTCTCTAATACCTGGGTAGTCAGGTAGTACGACTAAGGGTATGATCTATCCTCCTTAGTTAGTGCCCTAAGATATTGGTCCGAGTACTATTGTTGGACCTCACACGTATATCAGAGAGCTATAGCATAGGGAAAACCCTTGTCTGTAGAACCCTTGAATACCTAACCCTTGGGGAACATAAACATAAACAAATTAAACCGGCGAGATCTATTGTCGCGCATCTGTGTTCGGGTTGCCAAGTAAATACACATTTCTTTCTGGTTAAGAATTTGGGGATTTCAACACTACAACATTCTTCAAACCACAGTATAACCCCGCAGCTGTTAAAAAAAAAAAAAGTCTGAAATTTTTTTCACCATTATTTGAGACCTATTCCATTAGATTCATCTTTTCTCCCTTACAATATTCATCCATATCATTTTTCTGCAAAAATGTTTTGACCCCGCCTGCTCCCTTTTCAGTTCACCCATCCTCATGGCCCATACTTGTAGACAAGAACTGGAGTCTCGCTTCAACACATTGAAATCTAGTTTCCTCGAGACCCAACAAGAAGTGCAACAACTCAATGCTACTATTGCCTCCCATGATACATCCATAAATACGACCATAAATGCATCTGTAAATGTAGTCGTGCAGTCCGCAATGATGGAAGTCAAACACGAACTGACCACCCAGCTGGAATCTGTCTTTACATCACTCTGCACCAAACTCAATATCCCTACCAATGACTCTTTTCCTGATGCACATACGAAGACTGAAGGTGAAACTTCTTCCCATTCCTTTCAACCCCATCACTTTCAATGGGACATACACCTTTCATGGGTGGATGTAACCAAATTTTATGGCTCAGACCCCACTGGTTGGGTCACCCAAGTGGAACATTATTTCTCTCTCTACAACATTACAGATGACTTGGCCAAACTCCGGTATGGTGTTCTCCATATAGATCAAGAACACTGGCAATGGTGGCAATGGAGAAAAACCTCCCGTCAAGGGTATATTTCTTGGACCCAATTTGTGACGGAGCTTTATGAATGCTTTGACACTGACACCAACCATTTGGGTCATTTGACAAAATTGAAGCAATCAGGCACAGTACAAGACTTCATAGCTGCATTTGAGCGCCTAGATTTCCGAACAGAGGGCATGAATGATGCTTTCTTTCGAGAGTGTTTTATCAGTGGCCTTAAGGAGGAGATTCGGGCCCATGTCCTCATGGCTCAACCTACGACTTGGGTGGAGGATACTAAAAAAGATAAAGAAGCACAACAAATTATTTCCTCTCAAAACCGTAAGCCTTCCTTTATCCCTTGCCCTAAACCAATAAACCCCACTACTCCCTCCGCCCCATTAAAGATCCAAAAATTGACCAGGGCTAAAATGGTTGAATGCTAACTCAAAGGCCTCTTTTATAATTGTGATGACAAATATTTCCTAGGCCACAAATGTAAGGAGCAAAATCTTTTTATGACCATCTCTGAGGATATTCCGGAAGAGGATTTTGACACTCCCCTTGTGCCCGAGTCACCAGAAATCACTAACATAAACCCTCCCTTCGACCCTCCTGAAGTGGAAACGATCATTTCCCTCAATTCTCTCACCAGCTTCTCTTCCCCCAAAACCCTCAAGTTAATCAGTTACATCAAGCACCAAAATGTCATCATTCTAGTTAATAGTGGCAGCACCCACACTTTTATTCATCACCGCATTACCCAAGAAACCCATTGCTACATCCATGCTGTCAACAATTTCCAAATAATGATTGCCAATGATGGTTCTATGAAATGTGATGGGCACTGTGAAAATGTGTGTCTCCAAATTGGTGACTACCACCTAAAATCCCATATGTTTTCTATTGACATGGGTGGTTGCGACATTGTGTTGGGTGCAGACTGGCTAAGGACATTGGGTCCCATTCTCATGGATTTTTAGAACTTAACCATGCAATTCGACCAAGGAGGCCACCAATATAAATTCCAAGGCATCACTGCTGGTTCACTTGAGGTCATCATTTCTCATCGCATGGAAAAGCTGCTCAAAAAAGGTCATTTTGGTGCCATTGCCTAAATCCACGCCATACAAGCCACAAAGACACCCCTAGTTCCCCAAGACCTCCAAGCCTTCCTTTCTAAACATCAAATGATATTTTCTACTCCACAAGGACTCCCTCCTTCCCGCAGTGTTCATGATCATTCAATTCCCCTTGTCCCAAGAAGCCTTCCCCCCAATATTCGTCCATATCGCCATCCCTTTGCACAAAAAAATGAAATTGAAAAAATGGTCCAGGAACTCCTTACTGTCAGCGTAATTTTCCCTAGAAGAAGCCCTTAGTCGTCTCTGTTCGTCATGGTACTAAATAAAGAAGTTTCTTGGAGAATGTGTCCTAACTTCCATGCTCTCAACAAACTGACCATCAAAGACAAATTTTCCATTCCTGTCATTGATGACCTCCTGGATGAATTGAGTGGAGCCCAATTCTTTACCAAACTTGATCTTCACTCTGGCTATCACCAGATATGTATGAAAGAGGCTGACATTCCCAAGATCGCCTTTCACACTCATGAGGGCCACTATGAGTTTTTGGTCATGCCCTTTGGTTTGTGTAACGTCCCCTCTACCTTCCAGAGCCTCATGAACCATGTCTTCCGCCCTTTTCTCCATCATTTTGTCTTAGTTTTCTTTGATGATATCCTCATCTATAGAAAAACCTGGAAAAACCATCTTACACATGTGGATCAAGTTCTCCGCCTACTCTCTCAGCACCAACTTTTCCTGAAACAGTCCAAATTTTCTTTTGGTGCCTCAGAAGTAGAATACTTGGGTCATATGGTGGGAAAGGATGGTGCCAGGGTGGACCCAAAAAAGATTGAATCTATGCAAGACTGGTTGCATCCAAAGACTCTCAAAATATTGCGTGGATTCTTGGGCCTCACAGGGTATTATCGCAAGTTCGTTAAGAACTACGGAAAGATTACAGCACCTCTCACAACTCTCCTCAAAAAGAACTCTTTCACTTGGACTCCAGCAGCTGCTCAAGCTTTTCAAACCTTGAAGACAGCCATGTGCACCACTCCGGTTCTGGCCCTTCCCGAATTCACAAAGACCTTTGTGTTGGAATGTGACGCCTCATGGAAAGGAATTGGCACTATCCTTATGCAAGAGGGTCGACCTTTGGCCTTCACTAGCAAGCAACTGTCTGAAAGGAATCTGGGCAAACCCATTTATGAAAAAGAAATGTTGGTGATTCTGCATGCCATTGAGTTGTGGCGTCCTTATCTCTTGGGGAAACGCTTCCAAATTAAGACCGACCATCAAATCCTCAAGTACTTTCTAGAACAACGCATTTCCTCCCAGGAGCAACAAAAATGGGTGACTAAGCTCTTTGGATATCATTATGAGATCATTTACAAGAAGGGAAAAGACAATGTCGTGGTGGATGCACTATCCCGAAAATATGAAGATGAAGGATCCCTTTTTTCTCTTTCCTTCATTATACCCGATTGGATCCAAGCTGTGCACCAAGAATGGCTTCAAGATCCCAAAAGTTTTCATCTGATCCAGCAACTACAGAACAAGGCTCTGGCTCCCCCAGGGTACTCCTGGTTCCAGGATGAGCTTCGATACAAAGGTTTCTTGTATTTAAGTAACCAATCCAAGCTCAAATCCACAATACTTTTTGAGCTTCATGCTACACCCACAGTGGGGCACTCAAGGTTCACCAAAACATATGACCGAGTCAAACATTCTTTTTTTTGGGATGGTATGAAACAGGACATCTGTAAGTTTGTCGCTGAATGTGAGGTGTGTCAATGCAACAAGGGTGAAACAGTAAAATCTCCAGGCACCCTCCAACTGCTTCTGATTCCCCCTGCTATTTGGAAGGATATCTCTATGGAATTTATTACAGGCTTACCCAAATCGGGGAATAAATCAGTCATATTGGTGGTGGTGGATCGCCTTTCCAGGTATGCTCATTTTTGTGCTCTTCACCACCCATTTACTGCATCCACAGTGGCTCAAATTTTCATGGACCAGGTATTCAAGCTTCATGGCATGCCGCACTCTATTGCTTTTGATCGAGACCCAACTTTCACAAGCAACTTTTGGCAAGAACTATTTAAGCTACAAGGCACACAATTGCATCTCATCTCAACTTATCATCCCCAGACGGATGGTCAAACGGAAGTTGTCAACAAGTGTTTGGAAACATATCTGAGGTGCTTTGCCTCTGAAAAACAACACCAGTGGGCTCAATGGTTACTCCTCGTCGACTGGTGGTACAACACTACATACCATACAACCACTTGCATGACTCCTTTTGAAGTGGTATATGGACAGAAGCCACCTTCAGTTTTCTGATACTTACTGGGTACCTCGAAGGTCCAGGCAGTTGACCAAACACTTACAGTCCAAGAGGATATCCTTTGTACCCTTAAAGAGAACTTGGTCATGGCACATAATAGAATGAAGAAGCAAGGAGATCAAGGTCGCTCCGAACGTCAATTTGCAGAAGGAGATCAGGTGTTTCTGAGATTGCAACCATATAATAAAACTTCCCTCAAGGCTAAGCATTGTCAGAAGATAGCACCCAAATTTTATGGCCCTTACATAGTTCTCAAGTGTGTGGGACAAGTCGCGTATCAGTTAGCTTTTCCCAGTCAGTCGAAGCTACATCCTGTTTTTCATGTTTCATGCTTGAAGAAGGTGATTGGAACAAGGTGCCAAATTCAAACCAACCTTCCAGAGTTAGCTAAAGAAGGATCCATTTGGCTACAGCCAGAAGCAGTTTTAGACCAGTGTGAGTGTCGCCTGCATCAAAGAACCATCAAGGAAGTGCTAGTACAGTGGAAATATATTACTCTAGCAGATGCCACTTGGGAACCAACTACCATTCTGCAGCAGTTTCCACATCTCAAGCCTTGAGGACAAGGCTGTTTTTAAGGGGAAGACATGTTAAGGTCCTAACCCGCACATAGGTAGATCCATGTATTCGGATGTAATAAAGGTCAATATTAATAAGGCCTTTCAATAAAATAGAATAAGGTGGATGTAAGAAGACCTAATAGAAGCTTCCGCTTCTAGAAGGATCTTCCTCTAGATGTTTCTCTTAATAGACATATTTAGTAAAAATAAGGGTCGAGGGCATGAAAACCCTAGCTTGGAGATTATTGTAACAGAGCATTGCTCGATTGGAGGTTGCCCCCTCGAAGAGGCCTATGAACATTGCTTTTTGAATCAAAGTGCTATTTCTATTGCTTCTCTTATATCATTTCTGTGTTATTGTGGAGATTATGCTAGATATTTTATTGTTATTCTGCCATTTATAGCATTTTATTTCTGTTCTGCATATTTTATATATCTGGTATCTTGCACATTTGTAGACAGTCAAGAAGATGAATTTGCAAATCAGTTTATCAAAGAACATGTTGATATTCCAAGTTTTTTCTTGTTAGATAACATTGCATATGTTTATGATTTGCCTATATATGATGAATATGATGATGATTATGATGTTGACTCCCTAGAACAACCAACTTTATGTTCTCTATCAAAAAATGTTCCTTTTTAGCAGTGTAATGAGAGCAATCAGCCTACATATCACAGTTACAAAGAAGAAAGTATTGAATCAGCTGAAGGGGATTCTTTACCTTTATGCTTTTCTTCATTCAAATTGTTGAAAGAAAATACTAAGCTCATCATTGAAGAAAAGGAATCTGTGTTAATGCCAAATCACATTGATTCACTGAAAACAATTGACAAGAAATTGCAACAATCTTCTCACGTGTTTGATGACCCTAGTACTTGTTACATAGAAGGTCTTGTCAGTACAAATTTGCAGCCATTCATTGAAGACGAATCTGAAAATGAGTCTGTTCAACAATCCAAAGAAATTGAAAAATTTGCCTATGACAAAAATGAAGAAAATGAAGAAGGTTTTGAATCAAGCGAAAGAACCTTGTCATTGTGTTTTTCCTCTTTCAAACCGTTGAAACAAAATGTCTATAATGTTTCAAATAAGAAATCCTCTAGGCATAATGTTAAATATGAATAAAGAAGTGGATTTGTGTTAGGGTCCTAACCTGCACATAGGTAGAACAATATATTTGGATGTAATAAAGGTCAATATTAATAAGGCCTTTCAATAAAATAGAATAAGGTGGATGCAAGAATACTTAATAGAAGCTTCCGCTTCTAGAAGGATCTTCCTCTATATGCTTCTTTTTAGTATAAATAGGAGTCGAGGGTATGAGAACCCTAGCTTGGATATTATTTTAATAGAGCTCTACTCAACTAGAGATTGCCCCCTCGAAGAGGCCCGTGAACATTGCTTTCAGATTCAAAGTGTTATTTATGTTGTTATTCTTATATCATTTCAGTGTTATTGTGGTGACTGTTTTGGTTATATTGGTGTTATTCTACCATTACTATCATTTTATTTCTGTTCGACATGCATTTTATATCTGGTATATTACAAGTGGTATCATAACACTTTCCTTGGCAGAAAGTGTGGGTTAATTTTTTTTCAGGGTAGAGACGTATTCCGACGTCTTTAAGCCACAAAGATCTGTCATTACATGCATAAACCTGTAGTTGAGAGATTCATACATGTAGGAAATACAAGTGGTACTTAAGCACACATCTGTTGGCCACCCTTGTAACCCCTGTTGGTACCCCTTTGAGTTGTAGCACATCAGAAAACACATGTGTACAAATCGACCTAGATTACCTGAAACCCTCTTTAGATAAATCGATTGGTCGCCTGACTGTTATAGTGTCACCAAGAACAACACTTGGGAAGATACTCTCTAGTACCTTGGTAGTTGGGTAGTACGGATAAGGGTACGATCTATCCTCCTGATTTAGTTCCCTGAGATATTGGGTCGAGTAATACTGTTGGACCACGCACGTATATCAGAGAGCTATAGCACAGGGAAAACCCTTGTCTGTAGAACCCTTGAATACATAACCCTTGGGGACATAAACATAAACAAATTAAAATAGACAAGATCTATTGCCGCGCAACTGTGTTTGGGTTTCCAAGTAAATACACATTTCTTTCTGGTTAAGCATTTGGGAATTTCCTCTCTGCAGTATTCTTCAGACCGGAGTATAACTCCATAAAAAATAAAAAATAAATCTAGAAATATGTTTACCATTATTTCAGGCCTATTCCATTGGATTCATCTCTTCAACCTTATCACATTCATCCATATCATTTTTTTGAAAAAAGAATTTTCCCCGCCCACCACTTTTCAGCTCCCCCACCCTCATGGCCCATACTTGTAGCCAAGACTTGGAAGCTCACTTCAACACCTTGTAATCTGGTCTCCTTGAGACCCATTAAGAAGTGAAACAACTTAGTGCCAATGTTGTCACCATCAATACAACCATGTAGTCCTCAATGGGTGAAATCAAACAAGACCTCACCACCCAGATTGAATCAATATTTTTGACACTCTACACCAAATTGCATATCCCTACAGATAACCCTTCCTCTTACTCACCCCCACATACTGAAGGTGACCATTCCTATCATTCCCACACCTTGCAGAACCATCACTTTCAACATGATTTACGCCTTCCACGGGTGGATGTGACCAAATTTGATGGATCGGACCCCATTGGTTGGGTAACCCAAATGGAACATTACTTCGCTTTATACAACATTACAGATGACTTGGCCAAAATCTGGTATGGTGTTCTCCATCTAGATCAAGAATGTTGGAAATGGTGGCAATGGAAAAAACATTCTCTTCAAGGGTATATTGCTCGGACACAATTTTTGGTAGAGATTTATGAATGCTTTGACACTGACACCAACCATTTGGGTCGTTTGACAAAGATGAAACAATTAGAAACATTGGAAGACTTTATAGTTTCCTTTGAGCGCCTGGCTTTTAGAACAGAGGGCATGTCTGATGCCTTTTTCCTAGAGTGTTTTATCAACAGCCTCAAGGATGAAATTCAGGCCCATGTCCTCATGGCCTGGCCTGAGAGTTGGGTGGAGGCTACCAAAAGAGATAAATAAGCACAACAGGTTGTATCTTCTCAAAACCGCAAACCCTCCTTCATCCCTCGCCCTAAACCAGTAAATCCCACTACTCCCTCTGCTCCACTAAAGATCCAAAAATTGACACAGGTTGAAATGACTGAACGCCAACTCAAAGGATTTTGTTATAACTATGATGACAAATATTTTCTGGGCCACAAGTGTAAAGAACAAAATATTTTTATGGCCATCTCCAAGGATATTTCAGAAGAAGATGAAGAAACCCCCTCTATGTCTGAATCACCTGAATCCACTGACATAACCCCTCCCTTAGACCCTCCCGAAGTAGGACCATTCATTTCCCTCAATTCTCTCACTAGATTCTCTGCTCCCCAAACCCTCAAGCTAATCGGTTACATAAAGAATCAAAAGGTCATCATTCTGGTTGATAGTGGCAGCACCCATAATTTTATCCATCATTTCATTTCCCAAGAAACTCATTGCTACATCCATGTTGTCAATAATTTCCAAATCATGATTGCCAATGGTGGTTCCATGAAATGTGGAGGGCATTGTGAAAATGTTCATCTCCAAATTGGTGACTACCACCTAAAATCCCATATGTTTGCTATCGACATGGGAGGTTGTGACATTGTGCTGGGTGCAGACTGGCTAAGGACTTTGGGTCCCATTCTCATGGATTTTAAAGACTTAACCATGCAATTCGACCAGGAGGGCCACCAATATAAGTTCCAAGGCATCATCGTCGGTTCACCTGAGATCATTAGTTCCCATCGCATGGAAAAGATGCTTAAAAAGGGTCATTTTGGCGTTATCGCTCAACTCCATGCCATACAAGCAACAGAGAAACCCTCGGTACTACAAGACGTCCAAGCCATCCTTTCTAAACATCAATTGGTATTTTCCACTCCCCAAGGCCTCTCTCCTTCCCATGGTGTTCATGATCATCCCATTCCCCTTGTACCAGGAATCCTTCCTCCCAATATCCATCTGTATCGTCACCCCTTTTCCCAAAAAAAATAAATTGAGAAAATGGTCAAGGAATTCCTTAATGCAGGCATTATCCACCCTAGTATGAGCCCCTATTCGTCTCCTATGGTCATGGTCCTGAAGAAATAAGGTTCTTGGAGAATGTGTCCTGACTTCCATGCCCTCAAAAAACTTACCATCAAAGACGAACTCCTCATTCCTGTCATTGATGACCTCCTAGATGAATTGAGTGGCACCCAATTCTTCACTAAACTGGATCTTCGTTCGAGCTACCACTAGATACGTATGAAAGAGGTAGATATTCCCAATACTGCCTTTAGAACTCATGAGGGCCACTATGAGTTTTTGGTCATGCCCTTTGGCTTGTGTAATGTCCCCTCCACCTTCCAAAGCCTCATGAATCATGTCTTTCATCCTTTTATCCACCATTTTGTCTTAGTTTTCTTTGATGATATCATCATCTATAGAAAAAATTGGATACACGATATTTCTAATGTGGATCAAGTTCTCCATCTACTCTCTCAGCACTAACTTTTCCTGAAACAATCTAAATGTTCTTTTGGCACCTTAGAAGTAGAATACTTAGGTCATCTGGTTGGAAAATATGGTGTCAGGGTGGATCCTAAAAATATTGAAGCTATGCAATACTGGCCTCACCCAAAGACTCTTAATAGCTTGCGTGGATTTCTAGGCTTAACAGGGTATTATCACAAGTTTGTTAAGAATTATGGGAAGATTGTAGCACCTCTCACTGCTCTCCTAAAAAAGAACTCTTTCACTTGGACTTCAGCCACTACTCAAGATTTTCAAACCTTGAAGATGGCTATGTGCACCACTCCAGTCCTCGCCCTTCCCGATTTCACAAAGACCTTTTTGTTGGAATGTGATGCCTCAGAGAAAGGAATTGGTGTTGTCCTTATGTAAGAGGGTCGACCTTTGGCCTTTACCAGCAAGAAACTATCTAAAAGAAATCTGGGAAAATCCATCTATGAAAAGGAAATGTTGGCTATTATGCATGCCATGAATCTGTGGCATCCTTATCTATTGAGGAAACAGTTCCAAATTAAGACAGATCATCAAAGCCTCAAGTATTTCCTGGAACAACACATTTCCTCCCTGGAACAACAAAAATGGGTAACTAAACTCTTTGGATATGATTATGAGATCATTTATAAGAAATACAAAGACAATGTGGTTGTCGATGCACTTTCTCGAAAATATGAATATGAAGGATCCCCTTTTTCTCTTTCATTCATTGTACCAGATTGGCTCCAAGTCGTTCGCCAAGAATGGCTACAAGATCCCAAATGTTCGTAGTTGATCCAACATTTGTAGTCCAATGCTACAGCTTCCCCAGGGTACTCTTGGCTCCACGAGGAACTTCGATACAAAGGTTGTTTGTATTTAAGTAAACAATCAAAGCTTAAATCCATGGTACTTTCTGAGCTTCATGCTACACTCACAGAAGGGCACTCTGGGTTCACCAAAACCTATGACAAGTTCAAACGTTCCTTTTTCTGGGATGGTATGAAACATGACATTTGTAATTTTGTAGCTGAATGTGACGTGTGTCAACACAACAAGGGAGAAACAGTCAAATCATCGAGCACACTACAACCGCTCCCGATTCCACCTGCTATTTGGAAGGATATCTCTATGGATTTTATTAACGACTTACCCAAATCAGGAAATAAATTCATCATCATGGTGGTTGTTGCTCTCCTTTCCAAGTATGTTCATTTTTGCGCCCTTCAATACCCATTTATAGCATCCACAGTGGCCCAAATATTCATGGACCAGGTCTTCAAGCTTCATGACATGATGCACTCTATTCTTTCTGATCGCGACCCAACTTTCACAAGAAATTTTTGGCAAGAACTGTTCAAGATACAAGGCATAGAATTGCATCTCATCACATCTTATCATCCCCAGACTGATGGCCAAACGGAAGCTGTCAACAAGTGTTTGGAAACATATTTGAGGTGTTTTGCCTTGGAAAAGAAAAATCAGTGGGCTTAATGGCTACCCCTAACTGAATGGTGGTACAACACTTCATACCATACAACTACATGCATGACTCCTTTTGAAGCGGTATATGGACAGAAGCCATGTTCAGTTCTCTCATACTTACCAAGTGCCTTGAAGGTATAGGCAATTTACCTAACACTTACAGCTCAAGAGGCTATTCTTTGTACCCTCAAAGCGAATTTGGTCATGGCACAAAATCGCATGAAGCAACAAGAAGATCAAGGTCACTCTAAATGTCAATTTGCAAAAGGGGATCAGGTGTTTCTTCGACTGCAACCTTACAAGAAAACTTCCCTCAAGGCCGAGCATTGTCAGAAGCTAGTGCCCAAATTTTATATTACTTATACCATGCTCAAGAGTGTGGGACAAGTCGCCTATCAGTTAGCTTTGCCCAGCCATTCAAAGCTACATCCTATTTTTCATGTTTCATGCTTAAAGAATGTGATTGGAGCTAAGTGCCAAATTCAAACCAACCTTCCAGAGTTAGCTGAAGAAGGATCCATTTGGCTACAACCAGAAGCAGTTTTGGACTAGCGTGAGCATCGCCTACATCAGAAAACCATCAAGGAAGTGCTAGTCCAGTGGAAAGATACAACTCCAACAGATGCCACTTGGGAATCAACTACCATTCTGCAGCAATTTCCTCATCTCAAGCCTTGAGGACAAGGCTGTTTTTAAGGGGGCAGACATGTTAGGGTCCTAACCTACACATAGGTAGAGCAATATATTCATATGTAATAAAGGTCAATATTAATAAGGCCTTTCAATAAAATAGAATAAGGTGGATGTAAGAAGACCTAATAGAAGCTTCCGCTTATATAAGGATGTTCTTCTAGATGCTTATTTTTAGTATAAATAGGAGTCGAGGTCGAGGGTATGAGAACCCTAGCTTGGATATTATTTTAATAGAGCTCTGCTCAATTGGAGTTTCCCCCCTCGAAGAGGCCCGTGAGCATTGCTTTCAGATTCAAAGTGTTATTTTTGTTGTTATTCTTATATCATTTCAGTGTTATTATGGTGAATGTTCTGGCTATATTGCTATTATTCTGCCATTACTAGCATTTTATTTCTGTTATGCATACATTTTATATTTATTATATTACAATTTGCAAATGAAAACTATCTTCCATTATGTTTTTTTTCCTTTAAATTATTGAAAGAAAATCATGAGATAACAAAGGAAGTAGGGAAGTCTGATTGCATTCATAGTGGCACTGTTTTACATGAGCAAATGGTTATCAATGAGGAAGAACAATGACCTAATCATGCATTTAATGATCGTTTTGCTGATTACATGGAAGGTTACCTCAGTTCAGATTTGCAGCCTGTGCTAAACTACCAGCTTGGAAATGAAGATGATAGTAAATCAACATCATTGTTAGACATGGATTTCTTTCCACCAGGCGTTTCATTTCAACAAACATTATCTTTTGATTCAGAAGATTGTTATTTCTAGTAGTCTCACAAGATTTTTCAGCCTCTTGGTGTCAATCAACATGTTAAATCAAATGAAAAGAAGAATGCAGTGGAAGGGGTGAAACATGATTGTTGTTTTCTGCATATTGCATAGGATCCATTTGCAGTTTTGTTGGAGGCAATGAACAGTCCAAATTTTCTAATTTTTTGAGATTTGGATTTATGGATGAATTTTTGAATGAATTATCAGTAAGCAGGAATTGGAGCAAGCTTATTCAAAGTAAACAAATAGTGGATGAAATGCTTGCATGGTTGCATTGGAATTTTGATTTCACATGATTGGCAGTTCATTTCAGCATAGTAGGTAGGAGTGTGCGAATAAGCTTGTTGGTCAAGCATTTTTCAGTATGGATTTCCGGTAGTGTGTACAGTCAAATTTTAGCAGTGTGTTTAGTATTCAGTATCCAGTGGAGAATAGTGTGCAAAGTTTGGTTTTCAGCAGACACTGGTGACAGGTCGGAGCAGGGCACACAGACATGTTTTGGGAGCAGTCCAATGGATCAGGCATGTGTTCTACTATTCTTTTCTACCTCACAGGGAGGATAGAATCCCCAATAGGAGCCTATGTTATCACATGCTAATTTGTATCAATTTTTCCCAAAGCGTCTTGTCCTTATGTTATTTTTCCACTCAGACTTTCAAACTTTTTCACCAGCTCCATCAAGCTCCCATCACCTAAATCCTTCGCTCAACCAGTCATCCAAAATATTCATGTCCTCCATAAGTCAAAAATTTGACAAATATCTCAAACCTATACCTAGTCTTAATGCTTATCTAATTCCCTTAGTTCCATCACTTCACTCATTTTTACCCTTATTTTCATATTTCCGTTGAAAATAAAAAATATTCATTTTATTAAGCACCCTTATCTTATCCACAAAGTCATGTGTTAAATCCTCATATGCCCAAAGTCTTTAAAAAATTGCAAAAAATGTTTATTATTAATAAAAATATTTATATTAATATTTAATCCAATATTTAATTTATGGAATCACCTCAAATCATATCATGGGCACGAATCTCAATTTATAACTTAGAAAATTCAAAGGTTGGATGGAGGGTGCACATACATATCATGGATTGAAGTAACGAGGAGGTTAATTATGTGAAGGAGGTTCGATGAATACTACAGTGGTTTATTTGGTGGACACGTGTTTTTACGTGGAGCACATCGGAGGGAAAAGCAGTTTTATTTAAACCACTTTTTGCCCAAGCCCGATATAATAAATGCAAGCCACTTTTTGCCCAAGCCTGATATAATAAATCCAAGCCACTTTTTTCCCAAGCCCGATATAATAAATGACTCATATGCACATGAAGGAAGACTTGGATAATTCTTTATCCAAAGATTTACAAAAGTAAAAGAAGAAGATAAAAGGTATTTTGCCAAAGACAGTAAATTGGAAAAACACAGAGTAAATGTTTTTCCCATGAAATAGTAACAATAAATGTTTTTTACTGTGAATGGTGAATTAGGCAAAACAAGACATGGTTTTAAAGACCACGGGCATGAATTAAACTATGGAAATTTAATTCTCCCGGATAGAATTATTTTTATTTGAAATATATTATTCCCAAATGTTTAATGAGAATATGGATAAATGCAATTATATTTGAAAGAGTATGAGTGAAATTTCAAAGAGAATGTGGCAGAGGAAGGATCTGGAGCCTCAAAGGAATCTGCAGGGATCATGAAACATTTTTTCTGAAAACTATCATTTGTAATCATTGTAGAAACTGAAACATTTCATTTAAGTTATTGTAACCAATTGCACACTGAAGGAACTCGAACTGTATAAGTGTTAGAGGTACTGAGTGTATTAGTGGTGGGAAAAAGTGTGAGGGTACAATTCTGGTGGTTCTTAAATCTATTGTAAACTTTCTGGGACTGAATTGAATACATATGCAGAAGCATTTTGAACTGTTTATGAAAAGATTCTAATGGCTATGATATGAGTTTTGTCTTCCCTCATTGTACATATTTCCTGTGTTTCTTTAATTCCATTTACACTGTCTTTTGTTTAAATTGGAGAGTTAAAGGCCCATAATTCGTCTTGTGACGCTCTTGACTTAATCAATTTAAACTGTGTATGTTTCTTGATAGTTAATTCAGAATTCATTTCCATAATGCTCTAATGCAGTTATTTGTTTCCTCTTTCCTCTTACCACTCTGATTTATTTTAAATTACAACTCATATCAATTGCCTCACTTAGCCTTTATCCTCTGGAGAGTTCTATCTATTGATCATTGTTTTCATTCAATTTCAGAATTTTGACTCCATATCCCTATGTGTCCCTCTTCTTTTTGTCCAAGAACTTTATTAAAAACCCCCAAAACAAACCAAATCTAGCCACCAGTTTCCAAAAGAAATATCAAGTGACACGAGAGAGCCCTCTCTGAGTTGAGTAGGCTAGTGCCTCAACTCTAAAGTTGGTTGAAACAATTACCTTTGTTGTTTTGTCTATTCAGCCAGATAGATTTACAGAGTGTTAAAACCATACAATATTTGGAATGGGCTCTTTCCAGTGGTCCTGTTTGGTGAGTCATTGTATGAAAATTATGCTTCTGGCAAAATTTGATCCCACTGATTATGATGCTCAATGACCAAACTCCTCAATAATTTTCCCAAACTTAGGTTTACCACCTCAGTCTATCCATCTGTCTGAGGATGATAAGTTGAGCTGAAGGACAAATCTATCCCCAATTTCTTCTACAATGTTCTCAAAAAGTGACCAACAAATTTAGTGTCCATGTACGAGACAATGCTTCTGAGTAGTCCATGAAGTCTCACAACTTCCTTGAAAAATAGATTTGAAACATGTGTTGCATCACTGGTCTTATGGCATGGGATAAAGTGTGCAATATTTGAAAATCTATCCACCACCACAAATATGGAATCAAATCCTCTTTGCGTTCTTGGCAGTCCCAACACAAAATCCATGCTTATTGCATCCCAAGGTCTCTCTGGTATTGGAAATGGTTGATACAATCCATTGTTCTTTCTTTTTCCTTTTCCATGTTGGCATATTCTACATCTATTCACAAACTTTATCACTTTTGTTCTCATACCTGGCCAATAGTATGAAATGCTCAACTGTGCAAATTATTTATCATGGTCAAAATGTCCATCCAATCCTCCACTATGCTTTTCCTTCAAAATGGTATCCCTCATTAAGAATTTTGGTATTCATAATTGATTTCCCTTGAACAACAATCCTTCTTAAATCATGTACTCTGACAACTGACTCTTGTCTCTCAGCACAAGATTTTCACATGCTTCATATGCTTCCTTGAAATCTACATCATCACAATACATATCCTTAAGGTGTTCAAACCCCAAGGTCTTCACCTAAAATTTCTGCAAAATCAAACATCTCCTTCTTAATGCATCATCAACTTTGTTAGCATTGCCAACAATATTTTTTATGACAAAAGTAAAATTCTGCATAAACTCAGCCCATTTTGCATGCCTCTAATTCAATTTTTCTTGTCTGGCTATGGATTGTAAATCCTGGTTATCGCTATACAAGACAAATTCTTGTGGGACAATGTAATGTATCCATTTATTCAAGGCTTGAATTATGGCATAAAAATCCTTAGCATATGTGAAGTATTTTCTCTTCGTCTCGTTCAATTTCTCACTGAAATAGGCAACAAGTCTATTATCCTGACTCAATACTGCTCCAATTTCAACTCTACTTGCATCACATCTCACCTGAAATGTCTTTTCAAAATTTGGCAACACCAGAATTGGTCGTTTTGTTATTTTCTCCTTTAGTTTATTGAATCTCATCCCGGGCTCTTGTGTCCATTTAAAAGAATTGTGCTTCTTCTTCATTGTATCCATCATTGGTGCACAAATTCCACTGAAGTCTCCGATGAACTTCCTATAGAAACTTGCTAATCCATGGAAGCTCCTTACCCCAAACATACTCTTTGGTGACGACCATTCTTTGATTTCTTTCACCTTCTTTGGATCCATACTCAGTTCATTTGAAGAGATTACAAAATCCAAGTAAATGAGTTATGTATTCATAAAAGAGGAATTCTTCAAATTTATCAACAACTTCTTCTGCTGTAGTCTCCTCATAACTAATGTTAGGTGTCTCAAATTCTCCTCTTTAGTCCTGCTAAATATTAGTATACCATCCAGATATACAACCAAAAACTTTTCAATGAAATCTTTTAGTATTTCATTCATCAACCTCATAAAAGTACTCTGGGAATTTGTTAATCCAAATGGCATAACAAGCCACTCATAAAAACCTTCATTTGTCTTAAAGGTTGTCTTCCATTCATCACCTTCTCTCATTCTACTCTAGTGATATCCACTTTTAAAATCTATTTTATAAACGAAATTTTCTCCACTTAAACAGTCCTTTAAATCATCCATTCTTGGTAAAGGAAATATATACCTAATGGTGATCTTGTTAATGTATCTTGAGTTTGTACACATTATCCATCATCCATCCTTCTTTGGACTCAACATAGTTGGTATTGTGCATGGACTCAATCTCTCTCTGACCAAACCCTTGTCTAACAATTATTGGACTTGGTTCTTCACTTCCTCATTCTCTCGAGGTGTCAATCTGTATGTTGCTTTGTTTGGCATACTTTCTCCTGGTATCAAGTCAATATGTTGGATGATACTTCTAATGGGTTGAAATGAGTTAGGCAGCTCATCCACCACTATGTCAGCAAAATTATCCAACAATTCCTCAACTTCTTCAGGCAAATCATCCATCGAAGTACTTGTAAGGATAACTCTCGATTTCCACACCATAGTGAACTACATATCTTGTTCTTTATTGACATCTTTCAGGAGTTCCTTCCCACTCATGAGAAGTATGCTTGTGTTGACTTCTTCTTTCACTTTACTCTCCTCTATTGGCAGCAACATGTGTGTTCTACCATTATTCTCTAAGGTGTATGCATTCTTCCTCCCATCATGAATGACATTCCTGTCAAACTGCCATGGTCTTCCCAAAAAAATATGGCATACATCCATGGGAATTACATCACATATAATTTCATCTGTATATCCTCCTATCTTAAATTCAACCAAGCATTGTTTAGTAACCATTACCCAGTGTCCCTTATGCAACCATGAGACTTTGTATGGATTCAGATGTGCAATTGTCTCCAGCTCCAATTTCTCCACCATCTCTGTGGATACTAAGTTATTAGTGTTCCCATTGTCAATTATCACTTTGCATACTCTGTCTTTAGTCTTGTAATCTATCCTGAAGAGACTATTCCTCTGCACTGGCTTTTCAACTTCTGCCTCTGGTTTTAAGAGAACCATTCTCAACATCAGGGACGTTCCATCCTTTGCTCCTTTTGCTTCAACATTCCTTCTTTGTGCTTCTGAAATGTGTGATTCACCTCCTCTTTCTTTCCTTTTCTCGAGACATTCCCAAGACATATGCCATGTCTTTCCACAGGTATAACATATTACTTCTCCTCCTCTGCTTCTCCCTCTTCCTCTAGAAGAACTTGTTGCACCACCCTGTCTTCCTCGGTAAATTCCTCCTCTTTCCAGGTGACTATGTGGTTTCTCACTCTCATCCTTAGACTTATGCTCTTTGTCATGGGTCCCTTTCCTTTGGTTGGGGTTGAGATTTTATCTCTTCCTCGTTGGCTTTGTTTTCTGGCCAAATTCTCCTCTGCCTTTAGTGGAAACTAATAAGAATCCTCCACTTTCCTTACTGACATCATGTTGAGATCTTCTTGGATTTCATACCTCAGGCCATTTATATATCTAGAAATTTTTTCTTCATCTTTCTCCCTTTGTCCAGTTCTGATGTTCAACATGTAGAACTCCTCCATGTACTCCTGAACTATCATACCCTTCTGTCTCAGGTTTTGCAACTTCCTGAACAGATTGATCTGATAATATTTGGGCATGAACTTAGCCTTTACCTTGGCTACCATTATGTCCCAATTCTTTATCTTTTGTTTGCCTTTGATTCTTCTCTCAGCCTGCAGTTCATCCCACCACAATGTTGCATGTCCTTTTAGCTTGGCGACAACATGTTTCACCCTTTTCTCTTCATAGTCGAAATGTTTGTCCATGGATCTTATCCAACCCAGCAAATCTTCAACATCTAAATTTCCTCCATACATTGGGACCTCTATATTGGATCGGGCTCCCAATCTAACAACTTCTCTTAGCAAACGTTCTTCGAAAATATCCTCTCCTGTAGCTTCCTCAACTTCTACTTCTTCACTCTTTGCATCGTTGATGTCTCCAGTATTAGGTGCTTGTCTCTACACTTCCTCCATCACCTCTAATCTTTCACTAAGATCTCGTATTTCCCTTTATACAGACCAATTGGCTAAAGGTGGTTCCACTCGTCTCCTCGGTGGAATTGTGTTGATTGTCTATCAAACACAGATTACAACTTTGAGTTCTTTTGTCTCTTCTCCTTTCACTACTGTCTAGAAGAAAAACTTGTGCTCTGATACCACTTGCTGCAGACCCCCTTCTCTCCTAAGGGATGCTCGACCTCCCAGTTAGGATATTTGATTATGGAGTCGAACGACTCTCTGAAACCTTGTTGGTCTCATTTTGTATTAGACATAACCCCCCTCGACTTCCTGCGCAGGCTTCACGATACCCGCGACCTTCCCTTTCACGTTATGTGAAATCTCAGAGTTGGCATTAGAACATTTTATCTCGGGCCCTCCTTAGATGTGACCTTGGACAATGACCTCATGCCTATGCACAATTATGGGTGCACTCAAGAGTGGTTTGGTGTCAAACCGCTTTTAACCCCACAATTCACCCTTAGCCTCCACGTGTCTTTTCCTTGAACCCGTGGTCTTGATTGCAGCCCACCATCATCCTCGTAAAGGTTGATCATGTTTTATCCCCGCAATGCGAGATGACTGTCAATTTCACGATCTTGAAGGTGCTTTCAAAGGAATGACTGATATCTATTCCTTGGAATCAACGGTTTGGATCTCCCCTTCCCAGATAGAAAACTGTGGTTGATTCAGAATTCTGGAATTTGGAATTCTCAAATCTCAAACCTTTGTTTCCTTTGTACATTAATCTTTCAGATTTGACGATATGTTGACACCTGTCCTCAAAATACACATCCCTCCCTTCACTTCGGGTGTTTGATCTTTCAACTCATATCAACGGTCATGTGGCCCTCCTCTCGATCAACGGTCGAGATCTCCTTCGGATCTTCAGACTTCTGAGATCTAAAATATCAAACTTTGCCCTTTTCCAAATGAATTTTATCTGAAGGCTATGATCCACTAACGTGTGTCCTCCTGATCTGATGATCGAGGACTACTTCGGGTCTTTACTCAGAGTACATGGATTTACGCCACATCTCTCTTAGATCTGACGACTACAAATCACTTCGAGACTTTACCTAGAGTCCATAGATTCACACCACGTCTCCTCTAGATTTGTCGGCCCAGATTCACTTTGGGTCTTCGAGTCTTCGGTATTCAAAAATCTCAGTTTTCAAACTAAAAATCCACTACAATTTTCCTAGAGCTTACGATCTGCTAACAAGTGTCCACTTATAGATCGACAGCTCTCAGCTATTTGGCTCTTTGGGCTTCTGGTGTTTCAATGCTTCACGTTTTTCTTCCTCTAAATCTCATGAACCGTCGACATGTACCCTTCTAGATATAATGGTCTAGATTCACTTTGGCTCTCTGACTCTTTGCACTTTAGTAATCTAAAGTTTCAAACTTGCTTCCTCATGAAATCACAATATCTGACAGCTTAGATTCACTTGATCGATCCGATGCCTGAGGTTCACTTCAAACGATGTGATGGCTCAGGTCTTCTTTGGATGATCGAATGACTGAGATTTCACTTTGGCTTTCCATCTCTTCGAGCTTCGTAAATATCAAGTTTCAAACTTTGACGAGTTCTCTCTCATGTGTGTGCAAGGCATTAAATCTCGTGCACCTTGTTCTGATTAGACGGTCGTTGATCCTTTGCGTTTTGATCCAACAACCACTGTCGCTCCTCCTCATGAGCTTCTGATTTCTTCTGACTTAGAATATTTTATAATTCTTCAAAGGTATTTACCTTTGAACCTCCTCTAAGTCTATATCTCAGACCTTGACTACACTTTTGAAAAGTGTTATCCCTCTCGAGCTTGGTCTCCATGAAATTTTTGACTTCCCGCACACTCCTTGCATTTCACGGATTTTTGATAAATCAGATCTGAAGGATTTCTCGAAAATAAATTCTTCTCGTGCCCCTGGAGTTCTCCTTTTTCTCAATGCACACCTAGCAACAGATTCTTATGCAAGGTTTGAGTTCTTGCGGATGATTGTGCACGCCTTGTAGTAGTCACTTTGCACTCCTTGCAAAGGGAAAGTTTCTTGCTATCTCTTTTGAGCTTCATAATCGGAATAGATCCCATCAACGCACTCCCTGTGTTCTGTGTGCACACCTTGCACCGATTCGACAAAAGAGAAACAATTGAAACTTACACTAACATTCACAGTTCCATCTACTCATAACAAAATTCATTCATTCGTGAAAACACAATAACAGGGAACTACAAACAATTTCCACACCATGCATTGGGTCAATTTTCCTTTGTTATATTGATTCAAAAGTAAAAGTGGCTACAACTATAATCAAAACAAAAACTAAAATTCAGAAATCTCCTACTAACTTGCAGCAACCTCATTTGGGCATACAAAACCTATATTTATCTTAGAGGTTCCTTAGGGTCCCCCGCCCCCTCGACTACGTGTCTACTGCAAAACCTAACCTAACGACTATTTTAGTTCAGTTGCATTCCAGAGAAGGAGTGGAAACTCCCACTTTACTCATGATCATTCAAGCATGCTTCAAAATATTTCCCAAAACTGAGTTCAGGGGTGCTTCAAAATATTTGACGTAACTTCCAACATTGAGATTCTGAAAATATTTCCAGGCGTTGAGTGGTCCTACTCCCTGTGCTCGCTAACAATGCTCCTACATTGCTCTTTCTCTTTCCATTTCCTTCTCTCTCTCTCTCTCTCTCTCTCTCTCTCTCTCTCTCTCTCTCTCTAGCACATTCTATCTATCTCCCTCCCTCTCTCCCCCCACTTCCACTCTCTCCCTCTCCCTCCTACTTCTCTCTCCTCCATCCCTCCAACTATCTCTCCTACTCTCTCTCTCTCCCCCTCTCCCTTTTCCCCTTTCTCCCTCCATCCCTCCATATATACCCCCCTTTCTCTCTCCCCTCTTCTCCTACTACTCTGTCTCTCTCCCCCCCCCACTCTCTTCATCTATCTCTCCCTCCCTCCCACCCTCTCTCTCTATATATCCTTCCCTTCATCCCTCCCTCTACCTTCCTTTCTCTCTCTGGCATCTCTCTATCTCTGCCTCTCACTCTATTTTTTTCTCTCTCACCTTCTCTCCCTCTCCCCCTGCCTCTTTTCCACTCTCTCTCTCTCTCTCTCTCTCTCTCTCTCTCTCCCATTATACCCTACTTTATGTCTCTATCCCCCCTTCTCACTCTATCTCTTTCTCCCTCCCTCTCTTTATACTCCCTTTCTCTCTCCCCACCTCTCTCTCTATATATCTATCCTCATTGTCAATCTCAGTCTCAATCTTACTCACACTTTCTCTTTTCCCATCTTTCTATATATCTATATTCCTCTATCTCCCTTCCTATATAACTCTCTTCCTCTCTCCCTCTCTCCCTCCCTCTCTCTCTATCTCTTCCCTCTCCTCCTCTCTTACCCTATTTATGCACCATCCTCCATCTCCCTCCCTTGATCCATCCANCATTTTCTCTCTCTCCTCCCCCATCACCCTCTCTCTCTCTCTACCCTCTCCCTCTCTCTCCCATTTCCTTCTCTATCTTTTTCTCTCTCACTCGCTCGCTGACACTCTTCCTCACTATATCTCTCTCCCCCCTTTTCTCTCCCTCTCTCTATTTACCTATCTCTCTCAATGATTCCATCCCTCTCTATATATTTCTCTCTCTCTACCACTCTCTACCTCTATCTATGTTTGCCTCCCTCCCACTCTCGCACCCCCTATGTCTCTCCACCTCCATCCCTCTCTCTCTTTTAATATACCCCTCTCTCACTGCATCCCTCTATTCCCCCCTCTCTCTTAAGTCCAATATCTACTTCTCCAAAAATCTTAATGTTGCTAATATTCCCACTAAGAGGTAAAGGATGCAATTGGGAGGTCATGTGTGTGGGTTTAAGGTGTTGTTTGTTGCCCTAGATGCATGAGTTCAAGGTGTTTTTTATGTCCTTGGACTATGCTTGGGGTTGTCAGTAGTACTAGGTTGTTTTGAAATTTTAGTATGTATCATGGGGTATTGGAAATGATATGCACACACTATTCATTGCGCTGGGCATGCCAAGGGGTCATAGGGGGGTTGGTCAGCCCCCCCTGTCTAGGGTTCAGGGAAGAGATCCATTGACAAATTTTTTGGGGGGGTTCATGAATCATAAGGTGTCACATGGATGATAGGGGTTCACAAGGGGTTATTTACTCTGAATATATTTGTGTATGTATGAACTTGGACATTTTATTTGACCCAAAAACATATGGAAATCGATTGAAGGATCTATGCATAGGAACATGTGTGCACTCCTTCTTAGTAAAATTCATGCATTCCTAAAGAAAATGTGTTCTTACGATCACGAATGCATGTGCATTCCTAAGGGCATGCATGCTCATAACATGTATGCATGTGTGTTCCTGAAAACTCTGAGTTGGCAAGTGTGTGGTGGTAGTTTTAAGAGAGCCAAGGTTATAGGATTAGGAATGCATTCACATTTCTAATATGACACATTCATTCCTGTATGCACAAATTCCTTCACACCTTGTTGCCACTTTTTTTTCCATCAACTTCTTGTAGACACATGAGAGGGAAATTGCATAGCAATTCTAGCATTGACAATGCAAAGTAGTTGAAGAAGTCAATTGGCATGGATGCATGGATTTAGGAAGGATATTTGGAGGAATACAGGTTATTGAGGATGTTGTTGAAGACACCAACAAATTTTAGTGGCCTAGGATGTAAGGGATTGGCCTTGATATGGATTAGGAAACCTATATCATATGATATCCCCAATGGTAATTAACTAGTAGATATGGAAGGCTAATGACTATAAGAGTCAATTTTTGGGTTCCCTCACATGATGATAAGGTGCACCACAAACTGTTGAAATATAACGAGGAATGTCCTCATTCATTATTTTGTGTTTTGTCATGGGGAGGACATAAAGTCATAACTCCTAAATATGTTTGTAAAGTGACTTTTTAAATAAAGTGCTTTTATAAGGTGAATGTACTTTATAACTTAAAGTGATTTTAAGTTGTGGGACCCAAAAAGTATTTAATGAGCATTTATTACTTATTTTGTAATTAATGAGGAGCATTAAATATGAGCCCTCGGATTAGACTTATAATAGCCATTAGATTGAGTTGGTTATGTAAGTTAGGGTTTCTTGGAAAAAGAGAAAAGTACATATACATGCTTAGGGATGTGAGAAAAACACACTGGAGAAGACGAGAGGAGAAGTTGAGACATTGCTTGAGAGAGGAAAGTTAGCATCAAGAAGGGAACGATTGCCAAGAGAGCTAGGGCACAAATCCCAAGGAGGAATTTTCTGTTTTGATTTGCAGCAGTGTTATTTGCTAAGACAGGCCATACTATGCGGATCCATAAAGGTCGTACAACAACATTCTTAAGGCACGAAAACTGAGGCAAGCTTGGGCACAGTTTTCGAGGAAGCCCTTGAAGAATTTTTTGAAGGAGGATGGCCATACATAAGAGAAGGTACAACAGCCTATTGTGGCATGATTTTTGAGGTGCCGAATTTCAGCAAATTCATACAGCTATACGGACTGTAGCACGGTTTTCAAGACAGATTTGTGTGGGACAGTTTTTGTGCTGTGAGAGGTATTTCTCTTGGCTGAAAAGTGTTATTGATGTTGTTCTAAACTTTCCTCAAGCAAAATAATAATATTTCTCTCTCTCGTTGGGTTTCCCCACATTGGGGTTTTCCCTGGCATTTGCCTAAATTTCTGTGAGTTATGGGTTGTTGTCGATTGTGTATTTTCCGCTGCATATTTTGCTTAACAATGTGTATTTCTTCTTATAGAAATTTTTGAATGTGGGTATGTATTTCTGAAATTTAAGAAGACACTTATCTCTAGGTTGCTAAGTGTTTGACGAAATGTGTGAATGAAATATTTCTGATTTTGTCATTAAAAAATCTACATGGTATCAGAGCTTTGTCTCTGGCAGTGGGCAGTGTGATATTTGGGCAAAAAGGGTGTGATTTTTTTCCTTGAGTTGTGACAGGGAATATGGCTGGAATCATTAGATATGAGGATCGGTTGGATGGAATTTCTAACTACTTGCAGTGGAAGGTTCGTTTGTTAGTTGTTCTCAAAGAGAACAAGATCTATAGCTATGTCATCTCTGTTGTAGTAGCTCCTGTAGCGGATCTTGTTGCTTTGGACTTGCATGAGGTCAAGGAATCCAGAGCTCAGAGGATTATTCTGGATGGGGTGAAGGATCACCTTATCCCACACTTGGTTGAGAAAAAGACTGCCAAGGAAATGTGGGATGCACTTAAGAACTTGTTCGAGGTGAAGAATGAGAACCAGAAAATGTCCTTGAAGGCTAAGTTGAATGATACCAAGATGGGTAAGGAGGAGAGTGTCTCTTCTTATCTTACCCAAGTGGCTCAAGTTAAAGATGAGCTAGCAACTGTTGGAGAGGTCACTTCGGATTCTGAGTTTGTGAGGATAGCTTTAAATGGATTCACCAAAGATTGGGAAGTCTTTGTGAAGTGCGTGGTGGGTCATGAGCATCTACCAGATTGGAGAAGACTATGGGATGATTTCACTCAGGAGGAGATCCAAGAAGGATCTTAGAGCAGTGATTAGAAGACAAACATAGCTGATGAGAATGTTGTTGTTGTGGCAAAGAGAAAGAATAAAGGAAGTTCTGGAAGGGACTTGAGTAAATTCAGATGCTTTTGTTGTAACAAGCTGGGGCACCTTGCCTCTCAATGTCCTGAGAGGAAGAAGAAGGAGTCATAGGAGCCTGAGACAGCTGCTATAGCAGCCATAGAAGACTTTGCTTCAAAGTTCGATAGGGAATTTCCTTTGGTTACCCTAGTTTCCAGTGTCGACAGTGGAGAATTCGGAGGTGATGTTGGATGGATTGTGGATAGCAGAGCCTCTAACCACATGACGGGAATTTGGCGAGTATTCCCATACTTCACAGAGATTGGTCCTAGTCGACAGGTGGTAAATGAAGGTGGTATGGTGAGAGTTGTACGTGGAGTTGGGAATGTTAGATTCCAACTCGAGTTTGGGGGACTCTTGGAGATTGATGGAGTTCTCTTTGTTCCAGGTTTGAGTGTTAACTTGCTCTCAATCTCAGCCTTGTAGGATGTAGGATATTGTGTATTTTTCAAGAGGGAACATGTATTTATCTATAGAGAGAGTGTGGATATGGTAGATCTGCATGATCGGTAACTGGGTGGATAGGTTGTATATGTTGAGAGGACAACCTATGATGTATGACTCAGCATCGGATGAGGAGCGTGAGGAGGCTTCTGAGACTGCGGTGGCGCCAAGGTATCAGTCTTTCATTCTAAGAGAAGAGAGCGAGTCTCTTCTGAACACTGGAAGAAGGCTCAGCTAGGTTAATCGAACTGATGCTCAAGATGAAGTGAGCTCAGGGTTTCGGGAGGTTGCCAGAAGAAGATCTTCTAGTTCAAGTTTTGTGCACGTGTTGCAGATGACTCCAGGTTTAGAGGGAGCTCCTATAGAGCACAGCGTGATGGAACCAGATGATGGATATGGAAGCGAGTACATTCCTCGTTAAGAGGGAGTGTTGAAATATAACAAGGAATGTCCTCATTCATGTTTTTGTGTTTTACCATGGGGAGGACATAAAGTCATAATTCCTAGATATGTTTGTAAAGTGACCTTTTAAATAAAGTGCTTTTATAAAGTGAATGTACTTTATAACTTAAAGTGATTTTAAGTTGTGGGACCCAAAAAGTATTTAATGAGAATTTATTACTTATTTTGTAATTAATGAGGAGCATTAAATATGAGCCCTCGGATTAGACTTATAATAGCCATTAGATTTAGTTGGTTATGTAAGTTAAGGTTTTTTATGAAAAGAGAAAAGTACATATACATGCTTAGGGATGTGAGCAAAACACACTGGAGAAGACGAGAGGAGAAGTTGAGAGATTTCTTGACAGAGGAAAGTTAGCATCAAGAAGGGAATGATTCCCAAGAGAGCTAGGGCACAAATCCCAAGGAGGCATTTTCTGTTTTGATTTGTAGCAGTGTTATTTGCTAAGATAGGCCATACTGTACGGATCCGTACAGGCCATACAACAGCATTCTTAAGGCACAAAACTTGAGGCAATCTTGGGCATGGTTTTCGAGGCAGCCCTTGAAGAATTTTCTAAAGGAGGACGGTCGTACAGAAGAGAAGGTATAGCAGGCTGTTGTGGCATGATTTTCGAGGTGCCAAATTTCAGTAAATCCATACAACTGTATGGATTGTGGCACGATTTTCAAGACAGATTTGTGTGGGACATTTTTTGTGCTATGAGAGGTATCTCTCTTGGCTGAAAAGTGTTATTGATGTTGTTCTGAACTTTCCTGAAGCAAAATAATAATATTTCTCTGTCTCGTTGGGTTTTCCCACATTGGGGTTTTCCCTGGCATTTGCCTAAATTTCTATGAGTTATGGGTTGTTGTCCATTGTGTATTTTTCGTCGCATATTTTGCTTAACAATGTGTATTTCTGCTTATAGAAATTTCTGAATGTGGGTATGCATTTCTGAAATTTAAGAAGATAGTTATCTCTAGGTTGCTAAGTGTTTGACGAAATGTGTGAATGAAATATTTATAATTTTGTCATTAAAAAATCTACACAAACATCTTGGGCCCCCCTACATAGACTAATCACACCATATACCTTATCATATTGCACTATATGGATACACAAAAAGATAATATTAGAAGGGAACTTGGTGAGGGAAGGAAAAGTGAGGGTTATGGAATGTGACCCCATCCAATCCACAGCTATGATGCATGAAATACAAGATTGGAATAAAGAACTTGACTAGATTTTATATTATAATTGGGTTTGAAAGGAAGAACAAGTTTAGAATACACTTCCTACATGAACTGATAAGAGAAGAATGTGCAAAAAAATTTAAACATTTTTTTTTGCAAATGATTAGCAGAAAACAAATGAAAGAAATAGAAGATCATTACACAATGATTTCCAAAGGAAAACACTTCCGGGAGAAAAAAAAAAATCCACACTTTAAATTTTTCTAATTGTATCATTCAACAACTAAATGTTTATAAAACATTATAGAGTCTCCATTCTCTAAACAAGAGTGTTCAAAAACAACATAAGGATTCTAGAGAACTTTTGGCAACATAGAAATAAGCTAAATCTCACACAAACTACTTTCCTCCAACCCTACCACTTAGTAAATAGGCATAAAAAAACCATTTAAAATAATTGTGGTTTTCCAAATCTACATGGTGAAAACCACCAATGATTAACTAGTCAATTGTTGTGGCTTATCATTCATTGCATGCTAGTGATATGCATTTATTCCCTACTAGTATTCAACATTTTTATTACTATTACTCAGCATTTATTCCCTGCTACTTCTCAACAACTATTACCTACTCCACTACATGAATACAAGGTATATGATACACATGTCCCAAGAAGGTTCTTTGGAAACACGTAGACCCAAGGATTTGGGTGCTCCACACTTGGGGGTTGCAATAGATGACATAAAGAACAATTATGGGACACACTCATTGGGCACACATCTATGTTAAGTTCAAGGGTTGGTATATTAGGGAGATTTGCTCTATCTTGGTGAGAAGAAAAAGACATGATATACAAGAGGAAAACTTGTGGTTGCTTCAACGGTAGGATTGTGCAAGTTTGTTGGGTAGTAATAAGAAGACAATATTTCCTTAGACTCATTATACATCTCTAATAGAGTCACAAGAAAAAGGATACATCTCAATTGTTGTATATCTGTAACAAGTTTCATATAACAAAGGTAAGGAAGCTACCTTGGGTTCCACATATACATGTGTGTTTTGAAATATTTAGGTGTTGGATGTTACTATTCTTTTCTTTTCTTTGTAATGGCGAAGTATTGAAATATTGGCTAAGTGTCAAAGTATTGTTGGGATTTTTTAAAGGTTGTGATTGAAAATGTGATTATTGTTGAATGAAAATCGTTGAGTATGAATTAGTTTCATTTGATAGATTGTAGCTTAAGGTGAAGTTATGGAAAAACCTTAATTGAAGAGGCATAGTCTCATTGTAGTAGGTGCAGGATAGCCAAGCCCATGTGGTTGAGGTGATGCAGTGTGATCCAAATTGAATCTAAAAAGAACAATTGGATTTCGGTATAGGCTCCACGATGATCAAAAAGGGAATTGTTTAAGGCTATGGACGATGAAGGAGATTGACTTGTTGGGGTGAAGGCCTCCATGTCATCATGATTGATATCTAATTTTGTACTTAATGTATGTAAAGTTGGGAAATATGTTATTGTATAAAAGGAAATAATGAGACGTTCATAAGAGATTTTCCAAATGGGAGAAAACACAAACAAAGAAAGAAAAGAAGGAGAAACATCCCGGAGAGAAGATGAGGAATTAGGGATTCCATACCTTCCAAATATCCTCTCGGTCGACTCAGTCCTCTATATTATGTTTCCACACAATGAGAAAAGGGTTATTTGGATATGAATGAAGTAGAGCGGATTCCTAGATGTCACTGAGAAGCATAGAGATGAACCAGAGAGCCTGGTTTTACCATTTGGGTTTCCAAGGTAAACTATGAATTTATGTTTGATGATTGTTGTGGTTGTATTTTTTTATCAATGGTAAATGGTGTGCACTGTAATTTAATGGTCGTATGTGTATGTTTTAGTGATGATAACTTCATCTTGTTTGGGATCAAATCATTTTATATGAATATGGTCTGTATGGGTCAGTAAACAATACTAACAACTCTTAATTTACACCCACACATTGATGAATGCTTTGTAAATCGATGGCCCTCCTTCCTAAGCCATTTCTATTTACTTGGGGGTTTCTAATTTTGTTTTAGATTCATTGGGCATATTCTTGACTTTGTTGGGTGTTTTCCTTTCCCCATAAATCATACATGACATATGTATCTAATGATGGGGTTTTCTAGGCATTTATTAGCTACCCACTAACCATATACATGTTTTTCTCCATTCATCGACCATCAATTTTGCCCCATATGTTTTTCTCTCTTGTCAAATGTTGAACTTGACTTCAAACATTTTTAGGTGTTGGGGGATTACAAAAATCACCTTTAGGAATTTTTTTGTGCCATGGGTCACCAAAAACATCTTTCATATGTTTTATACATTGTTGGTCATCGATTTCACCTTTTAGACTTCCTCCTCAACTGTTGGTTGTTAACTTCATATTTCTAATGTTTTTCCTTTAGGGTTAGTCGTCGAATTATCCTTTTCAGTATTTATTTGAACCTCAGGTTGACCCATTCAGACTGATATTTTATCTTGGTCGAATTCCACTTTTTCATTCGACTGACAATCCTTCATAATCAGCCCAATATTCACACCTTTCGACTGGAGTCTCTTTTGGTCGACTTGGCTTTCTTGGTCGACCCAAATTTCACCTAATTCGACTTGGTAGACTAGAATTCTAGTGACTCAAATTTGGTTGAATTGAATTTCCTTCGAATCAACTCACCTTTATTCTAACTCATTATCCAAATTGACTTTTGGGTAGATAAATTCATTATTCTTTGGGCTCACTAGACTTGTGGTTTGACTGGTTGAGTCTCTTCTAGTTATGTAAAAGGATCAAATATCATATTTCTTACATAGATGTTTGTGTTGGTGAAATGGTGAGATTGTAAGCCTCTCGTTTATGGATTAGATGGTATCAAAGAAGAAGTTTGAATGCATATACTAAGACCTGTATGGTAAGTACTCGCAATGATTAAAAAATAAGTGGACAAGAGTTGTTTCAAGGGATAGAGAGAGGTAGAGCATCAATAATGTCAAGAGAACATTTTGAAAGAGAGGAGGAATAATATGTCAGGGTCAGGTTGGAAAGATTTGAGTAGAGTTTGGCCACATTAACATCAATGGTGTCATGACTATTGGGAGAAAATAAAAATGAAACACCATCAACAAAGGCTTGTCATGAAGGCCCCAAGGATGAATAAAATAAGCCAAAGATAGAGCATAAGACTGAGCAAGAGATGGGAGAGTTAATTTATAAAAAGACACGAGTACCTTTCTGGGTACATCAAGACATATACTAGGGAAGTGGATGTTATCAAGCTAAACCAATGGCTAAAACTAATGGAAGTATACTTCAATGTGCATGAAGTAACTGGAAAACAAAAGATTGCTTTTGCTTGGTTGAAGCTTGAAGGTCATGCATTGACATGATGGGAGAGTGACACAATAAAAAAATAACTAGGAAATGAGTCACCAATGACTGATTGGGAATTGTTCAAGGACATCATCAAATATCAGTTTTATCCAATTGGATATGAAGAAATCCATCATATGGTATGGAATTACATCATGCAAAGACAAGGAAAATCAGTGCAGGAGTTCAGGACAAAGTTCAAGAAGATAGAAATTCAAATGGGAGTCCCTCTCAAAATTCCAAACATGTTAATCGAGTATTTGGGGGAATTGTTACAATATATTCTTAGAAAAATGATGCTATTTAGACAAAATAAAATTGATGAGGCTAGTATTCAAGAACAATACCTTGAGATTGACAAGTGAAAGAAACAAACAAGCCCTCACAAGCAAGTAGAACCACAAGAGCAGTAGATAAAGAGGAAAAACAAGAAGAAGTGGAATGAGAATAAAATTATGGTTGTAGTACAAGAAGAAAAACCTTCCATCCAATAATGTAAAGGATGTGATCAAAAGGGACACACTCAGGAGAATTGTTGGAAATTTCACCTTATGAAGTGCCCCAAATATTTTCATAAAATGAAGAAGAAAACATTGATATCAGTGGATGTTGAGGAATGGGCGGATAGCACCTTGGGCGCAAAAGGGAAGATTAAATACACTAATATTTAGAAAGAGGTAGAATTAGTTAGTTGCAGTTAGGAGGGGAAGGAAATGGATGAACTCTTTTGCATTAAAATCGACATGAAGCAAAGAAATATGGATTGTTTGTTCGATCCCAGTTCAAAATCCAACTTGATATCTATGCACCTTGTTGAGAGGCTTGGAATGGAGACTCAATATCATATACATCCATACCCCCTTAGTTGGGTAAGGAAATATGTGGAATTGAAAGTGAAAGAAGTGAAAATTTAAGTTTGTTGTCAATCAAAAATTTGTTGATGAACTAGTTGTAGATGTGGTTCCTATGGGAATATGTGGAGTCAACTTGGTATGTCCATATTTTTACATGAGCGATACCATTTTCAGAAGGAGAGAAAATCAATATAGGTTATTCAAGTATGGAAAATCCTATGCCATAAATGCACACAATAAAATAAATTCACACAAGGAAAAAACTAAGCTTTATCGGATCGATGCTTAGAAGGAAAGAAGAATCATCAACAATACAAATAAGTTTGTCTTGTTGTTCCCAAGAGAAGGAAAGTAGAAATAATAAGGAAACAAGTTGCATATGAAGCCATACGAGGAAGGATGTAGTGGAGATAAATGTAAACAACAATAACAACTGATTGAATCCTACAAGGAAGTGTTTCAAGAGCCTGAGGGACTGTCACCCAAGGGAGAGGTTGAACATGAAATTTAGTTGTTGTCGGAGTCACCACTGCCTAACATTGGGATGTATAGTTAGCTCGTCATTGAAATAGATGAAGTAAAAAAGTAGTTGTAGTAGTTGTTGGAGTAAGTAGTCATCACGCCCAATACATCACCATGTGGCTCACCCATCATCATAGTGCCAAATAAAGATGGAAAATGGAGAATGTGCATTGACTATTGTGCGTTGAATAAGATCACCATCAAGAATAGATATCCTTTTCCAAGGATTGATTCCTTTTTGGATCAACTACAATAACATCAATTATTCACTAATATGGACCTTAAATTAGGTTACCACCAAGTGAAAATCAAAGAAGAAGACGTGTGGAAGACAATGTTGAAAATAAGACAAGGTTTGTATGAGTGGTTAGTAAATTTTTTTATATGATGAAATACACCTGCAACGTTTATGTGACTAATGAATGATGTGCTATGGCCCTTCATTGATTATTTTTTTATAGTATATCTAGATGACATACTAATATTTATAAATACTTGGAAATAACACCTCTCACATGTGACACAAGTACTAGATACCTTGAGAAAGACTCAGTTGATTTCCAACTTGCATAAATGTGAGTTTGGAAATAAATCCTTGATACATCTTTGAAAAATGATCGGAGGAGAGATGATGGTACATCTAAATAAGATTTCATCCATCATCCAATGGCCTATTCCCAACAATGTGAAGAAGGTCAGGAGTTTCATGGGAGAAGCTCAATATTTGATAAATTTCATTGTAAACTTCTCCACATTAGCAACACCATTGAATGCAATAACTTCTGAAGGAAAGTGATTTCATTAGGTAATATACAACACATAGCATTTGAATACTTGAAGAAGAAAAATAGTGATGCTCAATTCTTAGCCATGTCGAATTTGTTTTGACCTTTTGAGCTAGACTGATGCTAGTCGATATGCATTAGGAGAAGTACTCTTGAAATGAGGGAGGCATGTGTTCTACCATTCATAGTTGTTTCATGAAGAATATCTTGACTATCCCACATATGATAAGGAGCTCTATGAGATTGTACAAGCAGTGAAGGCATTGAATCATTATCTCTTGAGAAAAGAGACTATCATACACACATATAATTAGCACCTTCAATATATATAGAGTCAGATCAAGATGCAACATGTGAGGCATTAAAAATGGTTAGGTTTCTTGCAACAATTTCAATTATTTTTTAAGTACAAAAAAGGAGTCACAAATAGACTAGAAAACATGCTCTCTTGACCACCACTGAAGAACATAGAAGCAATTGGAATGACAATGCAACTTGATCATTTAACTCATTAACTTTTGAGTGAAGATTATGAGGGAGATGAATGTTTCAGAGGATTCTACAAGAAACTAAAGGATAGGTTGGTCGTTTTCATGGAAGGAAATGAATACCACCTCCAAAATGGGTTGTTGTACAAATTGGAGAAACTTTGTGTACTCGAGGATAGAAGAGTTTAGTTTATGAGAGAAACACACACTTATAGGGTTTTTAGGCATTTTGGTGTAGCAGAGATAGTGGAGAATATAAAACGATATGTGTATAGGAAAAAGATGGAGGAGTAGGTGTAAATTTTGTTAGAGGATACAATATTTGTATCACTAGGAAGCCAAGAAACTGAAAATGTGTCTTGTACATGCCATTTACAGTATGAAAAAGGCCTTGGGAGAGCAACTCTATGGATTTTGTTGGAGGTTTTCCTATGACTCATAGATGCCATGACTACTTTTTCATTGTGGTGGACCTCTTCAACAAAATGTGTGTAATCATTCCCTGTAAGAATACAATATCTGGATGAGAAGAAGTTGAACTATTTTTCATTCATGTCTAGGTACATTTTGGATTTCCAACATTCATCATATCTGATCAGGAAAATAGGTTCCTGGGAATATTTTGGACAGTTCTTTGAGAAAGAATAGATACCGAGTTGAATTAATCCACTTCCTTCCATCCTCAGACTGATGGACAAATTGAGGTAGTAAACATGATGTTGGTGCAATTGATGAGAGGTTACAACAACAAACATCCAAATAATTGGGACGAGCAACTAGTCTAAATTCAACACTCTTACAACTTAACACTTCATTCTTCCACCAATAAGTCTCCTTTCGATACTTGTTTTGGTTATCTACCTCCTTCACCATTTGATAATTCTTATGGACAATAGAAGGAATAAACAAGACTACAAGGAGAAGAACAGAAGGAAAGCACATTTTTGGACAACATCAAACATATACATTTAAGGGTTCAAGAGTATCTCAATAAGAGCCAACAATTGGAAAAATCTAGACATGATCAACATGGAGAGGATTATAAATTTTATGTTGGAAAAAATGTGTGGCTCTATCTATGTAAGGAATCACTACAAGGAGCATCAAAGAAACTAAATCCCCTTAGATATGGACCATTTGAGATCATTGAACAAGTGAATGAGAATTCCTTTAGGATGAAAATCCCACCTTATATGTGAATCATCTCAGTCATGAAAGTGGAAAATTTGAATATGTTTGAACCCTCCAAGTTGGATGAGGAGGAAGAACATCGGGTTCTTTCGCCCGTCTAAGACCTTGCACGTCATGGACTTGAGGAGTTGAAGGAATACACAACCCTATAGCACAAGGAGTGGAAAAATCACATAGGAAAAACAAGAAATGTGGCATACTGGTCTCAAGGGACATAATGTGTAACATACCCAACCACCCACAAGTTGGGCACGCTACCTCAAAAGCTCACTTATGAACCAATTTCAAATTCAGATAATAATTAATTTGAAATGAAGATTGAAATATTAACATGCATTAATCAATATCCATGCTACAACATAAAAGAAATAAATAGTGTTCCATGCACAACAAATAGCCAGCAAGCATGCACACATAAATACATCTCAGAGATAATTAAATACACAATAGAAAATGCATTGTACAAAAAACAGAAAGAGCACTTATTTTTGCACGTAAACATTCACCAACTGGATGTAGACCAAGTACATTCCTCCCAACCATAGAAAATGTTGTTCATTTACTATCAATAGAAGGTCACCCCCGAGCCAAGGCTATGAATCAACAAGGACGGGTCCTAGGCCAAATCTAAAACACACAACAGTTGGATAACTAGATCTCAGGTTTCCCAACCACACAACAAATCCAAATTTCCTACTCTATTTCCTTCTCAACCTACATAACCCAAATATATGAACACCTTTCTCTGCCATGTAGTCACTTAGGCTATCCCATTTCTCTCTAGTGATCAAATGCTACTGATCAATAAATATCCATGTTGGAAACTCCATGGATTCTCAGCTGTGAACAGTTATTTATGAACTGCCATCAATCTCATGCACTCATGAATCCATTCCCTCTTGGAATTATCAGTAATCTATTACAACCTTGTAACAATGGCTCTCCTCCTCTTGAAATTCATTTCCATTCTTCCCCCCCAAGAGCATACGAATTTTGTAAGAGTGAAATGAGGAATTCTAAAATGAAATGATTAACCAAGATAAACCCCCAAACAACCCATGTTAAGGGTTTAAAAAATTACATGAAAACAAGAACCACATGGCCTTCCTCCTAAGAATCTCATGTAATCCATTTTATCCATAAAATTAATTATGGGTAAATACAATATAACAAAAACACTTAGCCCCTTAAGCCCCCTCTCTCATTGAATCATATCCCCCTATCTCTTTTGTCCTTGTCCATATTGCAGCCAATGATTTATTTATTTATTAATGTATATAGATGTATTACATTTCCTAGGAACTCTGGCCCCTTTTCAACTTTATTGGCTCACCATCCTAAGTCACAATTACATAATACATTATATTCATAACAGTTAAAATCAGGGTTTTACATCCCCATCCCCTTATTTTGGCACTATCCTCAGTGCACAACACCATTCAAATGTTATTAACATTATAAATCTAGGCCCTCTGCCCTTAATTCACACAGGAATTCCAAGAAACTCTTATATACATAGGCACTCTGGCCTAAAATTAAACATGTATAAATAGGCATTCCGACCCAAAACATGTATAATGATCTTCATAATTTATATTTCTGACAATTGTTCCAACCAAAAAAATATCTTTCCCTCTCAGCCTGCACAAACCAAAGAAATGAACTCCTTTCTTTACCCTACAGTTCCTCAAGATATTCCACTTCTCTTCAGGTCTCCAATCCACTCAGCTAGGAAGTTTCAGAGTTGCGGCTTCCAGAACTCCAGATGTAACAAGTCCATTGGACTTTCTTCATTCCATGCCTTTATCACTGAGCTTGATTTCCTTCTAGTGCCCTTTTTTCCGAGCTTCCATATTGCATATCCAACATCTCATCTGTATTATACAAATACATTCATCATGAGATATAATTATAACAATTTTCAGTCATAAATTTTCAATCTGTTTTATACAGGAAACAAAATTTTCCAAGCATGATCTTTATTCTCATAATTCATTTGGCTCTTGCGGTTGCAGGCATCAATATTTATTATGGGTTATAGAAATTTCATACCCAATACCATTATTCATGCAATTTTCTCAACCTTCAATCAACCAAACCAATTGTTAGCATATCATAAGAATTTTTAATTTCTCAAATCTGTTTATATACAGAAAACAAAGTTCTCACACATGAATTTTATGCTGATAATGTTTGTCTCTGCATCTATATATATCGATATTCCTTATGAGCTTACATCCATTCCATATCCAAGACCATTCTACCTGCAATTTCCTCAATTTACACTCATCCAAACAAACTATCAATATCTCATGTACAAGATATATATATTTTCATGGAAATAAGTGATCTGAGAATTGTTTGCTACTACAATTCAATTAATTCCATCAATTATTGAAATTAAATGGAATTCAAATATTAAATGGAATGAACCCATCATTACATACATAGGTATTATCATCCCATCTCTTTTTTCTTCTATCCATAAATATTTTTATTACTTTGTCCCCCCAACAAAGCTTTTTTGTAATTGATCATTATGTAACTACTTTAACCTGCAACTTTCTTGTTGCAATATCTAATAGTTCCTAAAGTGTTTTCAACTTCATGAGTTAACAATACTCACATAATTTTAGTTGTTAGCATAATCATTTCTATGTTATATAATATATACATGCATTCACCCAAATGCATTCAATAATTCATGTAATATCACTTGTAACATTTTTAACAACTCCAAAAAGTGATCTCAACATTGTAACAAACAACAATTCACCCACTTTCAGTTAGTATTCAAATTAAATATAATGCAACTATTCATCATTATGTATTTTCAGCAACACATGATTTTCATAATGCAACCATTAATTACTAAATAAAATAAAAACCGATGTACCAACACCCATGGCCAAATCTACACAATGCATCCCTGCATTGACTACATAATACCACATATCTATGTCATGCATTCCACCATGATGAGCTGGAAGGTCTGGACAATGCCTCAACACATCATCCAAACTCTTCCCAATACTACCTGACTATTTAGATACCTTCCTCTTCAACACATACAAAACACAAATAAACATAATTCCTAAGTGCTCTTCAATGTCGGCAAAGAGTTTGCAGTCCAAACATCAACTATACAAGGGAATCCATTGAGCACTCACATAATTCCATAGCCCTTCCATATCCAACCATATCATGGTCTCACACATGACTAACTCTATGTATATTTATTGTTATATCAAGAGTATGTGTCCTGACTTGATCTGGTTATGATCCCATGAGAAATCATAACATGATTTGCAACTATCATTTTATCTAAATTCTTTCTAGCATCAACAACATTTATACACTCTAGGCCTTTGGCCATTACATAACCAGATCAAGTCAGGAATTCTTACCTTAATTCCCTTCAACATCTATCAAAGTAAACTAAATGTATACCTACATGGTTTTTATCAACCTACTTGTTGTTATCTGATCAGCTGGTATTTGTAAGAACTAGCAAGATTTCTCTTCCATCCTTTCGATTACCATTCGTACCACCCTCATGGGTCTTCACATAGATGTAATTCATAAACAACAACAACAACATCCACATCTTTAACCATGCTATATCATTTTTCCTGAATACACAATCCATAATTAGTCATACTCGATTGTTATAACATGATTATTGCATGTATATAATGATAAACTATTCCAAGTCATCAAGCATGTCATATGCATATCCAAGCATGTACATATGCACAATGCACATCTATATGCATCAAGCATTCACTATCAGCATGCCCACTAATTCATATGCATTCTAAATTCATGGTATGCATCATGCAATCTAGTACATTTATGTTTCAATTCACTTATTTGTTTATTTATTTATTTGTATATGGTTGTCCTTGAATTTCTTCGGACCCTTTCTGACTTGTATGCTCTCACTCTGCTCATTTTCACTATTGTACCATCATCTGAAAACTTTCCATCCAAGTTCCAATTGACCATTCTACAATCCAACCAATGTGTTCTATTTTCAGCAGCCTCTCCTAGGTAGTCGTATCCAAAATTTACCTTTATGAAGCATTCCAACACCTTGTAATGAAGTAGCTTAGAACATTCCATCACTTTACTACCACAACATTCTTAAATCAAATATTGTTACTCCTAGTTGTCCATTAGTTTACTTCATTAACATTTCCTTGTGAAACCATACCTATCACACTTAATACCATTCCCAATGGAAGTCTATTTTCATTCAATGGCACTTTTCAAGTGAAAGGGCACTCATTTTTCTATCTCCAATTTCTTTGCATTGGCATCTTTCTTCCACTATGAACTTTGATAGCAGAAGTGTATTTATTTCACTGAATACTTTTAGACAAGTAGCTAAGTCATATCTAACAAATCCTTCCCTAGAAATCCTATGCTTGACACATAGAGGTTATTCACACACAACCTATTAAGCTATTTGTTTTCTTTCACATCAAGATTGTAGTTGTCTACACATCTCTACCTTCAAGGCTATGGAGCATTACTTTTATTTTCTATTCCCATCAATGACATTATTAACCTTCTAGATTAATATCCTATGTGAAGATTCATGCCTTTGTTGTTCCTGCAATTTATTCACACTCTTTAGAAGCTGAATAATAATCCCTTTATTATGCTCTTCTCGAGTTCTTTATCCACTTTTCATTACTTTCCATGCAACTCTTTATTGCCCCATCCAACTTCTGTAATATTTTTCATGCTTCCATGACTATGCTATATGATCCTATTCTTGAATTTATCTGATTATACCTCTAATTATGAAAAATATACAAGCAACCATTTTGTTAGAATTATACATATCATAAAAAAAATTCAATTAAAATCTACAGGTACTTTTTCTGCTCAGTTCGTGAAGAATTACATCACAATTCTCCAAATTTTAATAATTCCAGATCATTCTCCTCTTAATTATCTTTCCAACGACTTTACCCATTCCTTGGTATGATCTCTAAGATAAAAGTTATGGCTTCCTGAAAAAGCCATTTTCACCCTATTTGTGCATTTTCTCCACTAGTAAATTTTTATTGAAAAACCAACTTCAGTCAACTACAGAAGAAAATATGTCAAGAACAAGAGAAAATTTTGTATCACGCGTAGATAAAAAAAATGACAAGAAATTCATAAAAATTCTCATTTTTTCAATTTGATTCTCCAGTAAAAAACTACAACAATCCGGAAATGACAACTTTGCCCTTTTTTCACCTCTTTTTCCAGAGTTAGAATTTTTAACAAAACTGGCTATCTCTTAATCTGTGCACTTATGGAAAATTTTCAATAAACCAAAGTTGTTTGTCTTGATGAAAAATAAAATGTTGATCAAATAATTTTTTTCATTTTCTTGATCTGGGGTAACTTTTCTTCCTCCAAAAATCTTTAAAATCCCAAAAAAGTGGCTCAGAATAATGGATTTTGGCCTATTTCAGCACCCCATTCCAATTCCCTTAGGAATTATTCAATTTATTTGTGGGTTATTTATGTGTCTGCATTCTGGATACTCTCAATTACTTTCATCTTAATCTGGACCTCTGCCAATGATCTAGACCCAGATCTTTAAAAAACATTATTTTTTCATTTCTGACAAATGAAAGATGAAATGGAAAAGGGCCCTCTCTGGAACTTTCGTAGAACTCATCTCTGTGGAAAAAACCCATACATTTAATCCCAACATGACTTTATATTCTCTAGTTATGGCCAAAATACAAAAACAACTCCAAACTTGCTTACAGGGCAATCTGTACCATTGATCTTAAAATCAGAATAAATATGGACCTTTCGTCGAAGGTTCCCATTAAGACTACTAAAGAATCAGACTCAAATGGGACTCCGAAAATAGGGTATGGAAGAATATTCATTTTCAATACCATCAGATCTTTTCATTCGGAGTTCACAAAATTAGGTAAGTTTCACCACTCTGATCCGAGCATATCGAAGTATATTCCATTTCGATGTCGTCGAAACTAATCACTTGGGATTCCAAAAATGACGTAACTATCGCCACTCCGACCAAAGGGTATAGAAGAATATTCCCTTTCGATATCGTTTGAACTTTTCCTTCAGATTTTAGAAGGTTGATGAAGTTTCACTACTCCAACTAGAGGGTATCAAAGAATATTCTGTTTCGATACGTGAACACTAGGAGTTGAAAATATTAGGAAATATTCATTTCTTTGACCAGAGGGTTTCTAAGAACATTCCCTTCTTGATACCATCAGAACTCTTCTGAACGAGGTCTTCTGAAAACTCTTTTCTGAAAGAAAATCTCAGCGAGATCCGACGGATGAAAATGATCCTGATTGATCTAACAACTCTTGTTCTTTCAAGATTCTACCATTGGCTTCTCTTCATGCTCGAATCTGAATTCCTTCTGACATTTCCTTCCCAAATTCATGTCGGTAACGCCTTTCTCAGACCTCTAAGATTGAATATTGACTGTTGATTTTCTCTGAGTTCCCAAAATACCAAGAATGGGCATGTACCGTCGATTTACCTCATTTCTCAAACCCCAAAATGAATCTTGCATGTTGATCTAGTAACCTTTTCAAACTTCGAAAACATTATTATTTTCAAATTTTTAAAGAACGAATCTGGGTCGTTGATCTCAAGATCAAACATGATCTTGGCCATCGATTCTCTGAAATCTTCCCTGCACTACTGCAGCCATTAAAAAATATGAAATTTGCAATCGTCCAAGTCGAATTTGGCTTTGCAACTCCACATACTGAATCCATTAATGTAACAACCCTAATTAACTATGTGATTATCATGAATGATAAATATTAATTTAACTAATTATTAACATATATTAGTGAGTCTTTATTATTTTATTATTAAAAGGTGGCTGAAGTAATTAATAGAGGGATAAGGTTGTTGGGAATTAATGGGGGGATAAGGTGGTTGAGAATTAATGAGGGGAATTTAAGAGAGGAAGATAAGAAAGAAGGGGAGGACTTGGAAGAGAGATATATTATTTATGTTTGGGGATTTTTGAATTTCTAAGAGGGAGGAAGAGGAGAAGGAGGGAATTGGAGAAATGGTTTTGAGAAGCTCTCACAGGGCACTGCTATTGTTAGGAATTTTGGGCTTGGGGGCCAAGAAACTGCAATGATTCCTAGAGCTAGGGAGCCGAAGAGGCTCTATTCCTAGCTATGTGGGAGGAAAAGATTCAGTTTCAAGCAATTTTGAGACAGTTCAAGTAGTTAGCAACAACAGGAAAGAAAGGGACAAACTTCTTCTTCAAGAGGTATTTTACTAGTATACAATTTTGTTCTGAATGAAAGTTATGATATATATCTATGTATTGAAAATGTGTAATGTGTTGTGTAATCTGTTTTGTGACTATTTTGGACTGTATAATTTGAGAATTTGATATTTAACTGATTAATTTTCTATAACTTCAACACAAATTAGATAGATTTGTTGTAATGCAAACAAAAATAGAAATTAGATGTCATGCGAACAAAAATACAACATAAACTTGTTCATAAGGAATCTTTCAAGAAAAGAAAAGTAATTTAGATTACAAATTTACCATTTAACTTTGAAGCCCTAATGAAGGGCTTTACATTTGGTATCAGAGCCCAATTTCAAAACTAAAACCTAGGGCTTACCCATCCTCATAACCGAAATATTATGCTATATGTTCTATAAACGACCCTGAAAACATGGATATGCAACCTTGAAACCCTTTAATCACAACTTGTAAATAACTAGAAATAACCCAAAAATAGAACCAACCTAGAATTGGAAACAATCCAAAACTAGAAGTAACTCTAAAACCTTAAGAAACTACCCCAATATTACAGCCATGTTTCAAAAAGAAAAAAGATAGAAGAAAAATGAGGAGTTATATTTCATAAATTTCTTAATATAAAGAAAGAATTTATGAAAAATAAATGTAAGTAGAAGAAAAATGAAGGGTTAGATTTCATAAATTTCCTAATATAAAGAAAGGATTTATGAAAGATTTACCTTTTTGCTTTACTGCTTTTCCCAAAGCTTTACCTCTATGCATAATCTTTACTAGATGTGAAATACAAACCCATTGTGCACTCGAACTCAAGCTCTAATTACCTTTGTGTTTTATGACTTTTTCCAAAGATTTACCTCTGTGCATAAGCTTTACTAGATGTAAAATACAAACCCATTGTGCACTTGAACTCAAGCTTCCAAAGATTTACCTCTATGCATAAGATTTATTAGATGTAAAATACAAACCCATTGTGCACTCGAACTCAAGCTCCAAGTTACTGTGGGGCATGCAAAACCTAACTACGAAATCCAATTTGTAAATTACCCATAAAAATATTATTTTAAACTAATTTAAAAGAAAAATGGTCTTCGGCCTTACCCTTGGCACGCACCCTCGCCTCGGTCCTCCCAAATTAAGTAATGAGTGCATTCTCAGAGCACGACATCCATTCATGGACCCCGACCACTGCACCCTTACCACTAACGATAAGGCTATGCTTCCCTGTCTGAAATCGTTGAGCCGGGTCTGAGTGTCTTGTTTCTGCTACAAGATCAAGTTGGGGAAATAAAAGTCCGACCATGGAGCCAGGCTACACTGTTCCAACCATGACCCCATAGATTTTATACCATGAAACCCTATTGCCGAGTGTGTTGTTTTTCCTACAAGATAAAGTTGGGGAAAGAAAAGGCCGGCCATGGAGCTAGGCTACGTTGTTTGAACCATGAACCCATAGATCTTATACCGTGAAACCCTAGTGCTTAGGAGGAGGAAACCCTAGTGCTTAAGCGGAGGAAGATAAGCATGAAAAACCCTAGCGATTAAGGAGAGGAGAATGAGCGAGGACACTCATATTGAAGGTCTTGTATAATTTTTAATTTTATCTATTTTAATCAGTGGAGTACTTGAGGAAGGCAAGTGGAGTAACTGGAGAAGGCACGTGGGAGGAAGGCAAGTGGAGTAATTGGAGAAGGCACGTGGGCCTTGCACGTTGCGTACCGACTATCATTCTCTCTCTTTTTACTTTATTTT